>JAWLRI010000296.1:160320-234931 GCA_034781795.1 Crypturellus tataupa
TGTGGAGTCTCCTTCTCTGGAGATCTTCAAGACCCGCCTGGATGCAGCCCTGTGCCACGTGCTCTAGGTGGCCCTGCATGTGCAGGTGGGTTGGACTAGATGACCTCTAGAGGTCCCTTCCAAGGCATTCATAGGCATTCTATGATTCTATGATTCAAAATGGGCCAGTTCAACTACCTTTTCGAGTCTTCCAGTGCTAAGCACATGGCTTTGTCCACATCACAAAGTACAGACAGGGACTATTTGAATACTTAAGTAACTCTCTAAGTAACTAGAAGTTTTTAAAAATGTAATTTTTGTATTCTTTAGTTCCCTGATAAAAGTGGTTAACAGGAAATTTTAACTTCAGATTACTCTTTATTAATTATAACAGCACTTCCAAAGAGGACAATTCTTATAAGCTGATTAGGTTTTGAATATTTTCAAGCATTCTAGCTTGCTGCAGGGATTAAATTCTTATGTTGTCTTAAATGTACTCTTACAAAGTGTAAATTTCTTTGAACTCTCAGATATGAGCTGGAATCCCTGCACTGTGTATGATTGACTTTTAGCTTTTTTAATTGTAGTTCCTTCAGACATGTACCCAACTGTTTGTGCAGAATTTATGGTATGTAGAGATTTATGTCTCTCCTATCAGTGACCGTGCAACCCACTGTGCAGTAGATTAAATTAATTCCTAAGGAATGCTCTTTGGCTTAAGGGTATATAATATACACATTGCTTCATGACTTCAGAACATTTAACTTTTAAAATATGAAGAAATATCTTCTGTGTGATTTTCATTTGATAACCAACAAACATTTAACTTTGGAAAAATGAATGAATCCTCTCCCTTAAAAAAAAAAATCCAGAAAAAAGCCAGATCACAGAAGATCACAGAAAAATGATATTCACAAGGACTGAGGTTTCTGCACTGAAGCAGAGTCAAATTAAGAGCAGCTATACCCTTTATGTGGCTCAGCATCTGTAGTTTCTCCCAGCTCTACTATGAATGACCTTCCAAATACCTATTTTACCTCATGCATTCTCCCTCACTAACAGTGCTGTGAATGTTTCTGAGCAAAAGGAGCTTGCAATAAACACCTGTTATTTAGAAACTCTGCTTTCTAAGAATTCATTATTGTACATGGACAACAGACCAATGCTTTTGCCAGCTGCTGTTTGGGCATGCTCCTAAAACTGAAGGGGTGGAGAGTAGCTTGGAAGATTGAAATAAGTAAGTTTTTGGTGCAAATAAATTTAACAACAGAGAACTAGATCCCACAATTCTTTTACATGTGTGTGGATGTGGTAGGGAGACAGAGAAATTATTCTCATGACTTTTTGTCATGTACAAGCTTAGTGTTAATAAGATTCTTTCACTGGAGCAAGAATCACAAAACCTGTCCAGAAGTTAAAACAAATTCTTTAGGCCAAAAGACCATACTTAAATTTCTGTACTATAAAGTCTTCCTTAAAATTTTTATACAAAGACCTGATAAACAGGTAAGGAGGAACATTACTACACCAAGAAAATCACAAGAGACTGATTATTCACTAAGGAGCTGAGTGACCCACATGATCAGGGAGATACTTTTATTAGAATTGTCAGATTTTGCCTTTCTCAAAATTAAAACTAAAAGTGGGAAGAGTTGCTGAACAGATACAACATTTCTATTCATAATTATGTCACAGCTAAGAACTAATTCTCATCATTAAGAGAGCAAATAGTAATATACGTGTATAGAACAGTTGCTCGATCATGTTCACAACAGTGATCTGTAGTGAATCTGTTAATAAGGAGACCTGTAGGTTGGAGGTGAACAGGAAACTCTTTTACCCAGAACAACCCATCACCAAACCAACAAAATTAATACCCAGATCTGATCCTAACCACTTCCCTGTGTTGTAAACTCAAGCTCTGGTTGAGCACCCGCTGTTATGCATCCTGCCATTTAATCCAACCACTTCAGTGTCTGTGTAAGCCAGAGATAACGGAACTCAGCCAGCTATTCCGGGTCAGCCAAAACAGTTTTCTCCCTATCATTTGCATCCAAAAGTTGAATTTCTTCTTACCTTTCAGACTATTGTATCTATTCCTTTATTTTGTATATATGCATGTGTACATTGTACAGACACATTCGGAAAAAAATTTAAAAAAAAGAAAGAAAAAAGAAGTGATAAAGTTTGAAGTCTTGAATTTTTTTCTATGCATATTTTTCTTCATGTGTAGACCTGAACTGTGGTAATGAGGGGATCAAAACTGCCAGAAGATATTTTCACTTCAGAGTCAGAAACCAACCTTCTGGGACACTTTAGTTTTACATATGTACATTTTTGAACCAGCTACAATTTTATGTGCTCTAAAATGACTTCATACTTTTAGATCATAGAAAGAAAAAATAACATGAATAATGAAAATAAAGCAAGGGAAAGCAGCTGACGAAGGCAGAAAAGATGTTTCCCTGTGCAAGTTCAAAAGCAATGATTTCCCAAATATACTGCTGGTCTTCTCAACTTTTCCAGATTCCTGAAGTATTACTTATATAAACTCATATCAGGTACTCTGCTGCCATTTACAGACACTTAAAATGATGCCATAACTCCAACTGACAAGAAATAATATTACAACTTCTGTTTTTCTCAATCACTCTTTTTTTTGAGCAGTTCTCAAGAATAATGCAAATATTCAGAGCTACATGGAAAGACTGAGATAATGCTACAAAAGAAATTCACTTTGAGAATACAGTTAGGCTAAAACACTGAGTGTTTAGTTGGAATGACAGTACTGAAGTGCAGTCTTTCATTAAGTATGGTCAGTAACACGTCAGCCTTACCATACCCTGGGGATGGTGTGGGGGAGAGGGAAGAGAAGATGTGCATAAGTTTAGGTGTTCCATATGCTGAATTTTATTCAAGCATAATTTTTATGTGCATCCCTGCTGTCATGACACATTTGTTCAATGGGTTTTGCATTAAAAAAATGTGGATGCACATAGGCTAAGAAAGAAAGCCCCCCTAAAAATCAATAAATCAATAGCTCTCAGCCACATCTCTACAGTATCTTATAAACCAGAGTTTAGATTCTCTCTCTCAACTTCTGAATAAGTGCAGCAAACGCTCCCCCTCCAGGCTGGGAGAAGACTGGCCTTCTACCAGGAACTCTCTACCTGGCTGCCCTCAGGAAAGCTGGAGAGCTAGAGCCTCCTCACCAGCGCTTTGCTCAGGAACTCGTGTGTGGTGAAGCCTTGGGGCTGATACCGCGACTATCCCTCTGCAGCCTAGCCTGGGTATCTTCACATTTTGATTACTTTGATTTATGTAAGCAATGAGTGTCAATGCACGCAATTCTGGCAACCAACATTATAACTGCATGAACAGGAGAAATTCCTGTTGATGCTTTGACACCAAATGCCAAAATTGATTTGCTTGACCTCTTTTGGGTTCACCTTGATATATCTCACACTAGTTTGTTCTGATGGGGAGGTTTGGTGTTGATTTAGCCCAAGTAGAGCAGCAAACCTTTGGTATATTTTGAGGGACTGTCATGCTATGGAAGCTGGCCCAGCTCTTGCTCACACAAAAATTGTTCTGGTGATACTGCCAGTAGTAATTTGCAAGAACACTATCCTCATAACAAAATAAGAAGAACCCATGTTCCTTAAAGCAAATTGGCATTGCATATGTGCTGGTCTGTATGTTTGAAAGCCCACTTTCTAACTCAGGGGCCTTGAACTAAGGCCTCTCAGGAAAACTCACGTGGTGTCTGGTCTGCTTCTGGCTTCCCTGTTTCTCTTGGGAACGAAGTATAGACTAGATTGCTTTGCTAATGACACCCTATTTAGGCCAGTGCTTCCCCAGGACTCCACTGCCCACCTTTCTTCACACTGAGTTTCACATGACACTGCTGCACAGGCCGTGCCAGTGAGAGCATCTCAACCCGTTTCCTGGAAAAGGTAGCAGATAAGAACATGCCAGAGGCATAGATTTCTCCTGCTCACCACCACCTGCAAGACTGCTCTTGAATTTCCCCAAGGACAAGAAATCCACTAGGAGCAACATGAGCAGTTCTGACTATGGCAGGTTACTGCTAGCCATCTTTTTCCCCTGGAGCAGATAGAGCTTCATGTTTGCACATGCATTGCATAGTACACACCTGCTAAACCCAAGTAAGCCAAAGAATTACCAGACCAACTGAACGTATACAGTCCCAGCAGTAAAGAGGTATACAGACTGGCTGTACTATCCAGCTTATGGTACTCTCCTCAAGTGACTTATGTAGCTTTTCCTGCTGGAATGACTTGATAGAAAAATGACATGAATGACAACTGAAAAATAATATTAATAAAGAAATACTCAGGAATGCGAACATTAAACTCAAAGGTTAAATAGATTACCCAGCACTAAAGTAATTTTAGAGGCATTCATACCTTATGGCATTTGATCCTGGCACAGTGCCATGCATGGCATATATGATACTGCAACGTTACAACTTTTCCTGGTGTAAATGGAACCATGGTATTACAGATTACCTCGATCCTGGAAAGCTTGATTCTCATAGTCAGGTGTTGATATGTTATTAGCTGATTCTAGGACATGCACATCTCTATGATAAGACAGTTTTTATCAAATGAATTGCTGCAATGCTAGGATTCCTATGAGTTGTTTCCATTTTCTGTAAAGAAGATTACAGAGGAGCCAAATTTGCCATAATACTAACCCCTGACTGGAAATATTAGCCACTCAGTTATATCAGATAAAAAAGAAGTATTTTACACAAGTTCAGTTTGAGTTTCTGTTTATTGACATTAAAAAAATTAAGCTGAATAGTTTAGTGTAAACCGACTCTCCTTTATTAGATTTTTTTTTTTAAGGTTAAAGTATCTGTGTATTTTTAAAAACAGTACTCATAAAGAGTTTTTGTACATGATGAAGAAAATAACATAAGCAACATGATATTTATTTCACTGTTTTGGGGGATATTTTGCTAGACCAGCTTCATCATCTGCACAACTTCCAGAAGACTTCCCTGTCTTACCATTTCTGCTCCACTATCCTACAGCTACGATAGGGGTGATGCTTAGGGACCCACAAAAGTTTCGGAATTAACATTTGGCAGTTGTAGTACAGTAACTATGGCACATTGTAATAGCTCAACATTGTTTTAACTGCTTGACACCGGTAAGTGAAAACACATGCCGGGTTTAACCTCTGCTTAAGAAGAAGTATTACATAACATGAGCAGGGCCAACAAATTTAGCAATGAATAAAACTAGCCCTTTCCCTTTACAAATGTCAACCATACATTTGGAAATGTTACAGTGTTCACACTCAAAAGGGATGACTGTTATAATTACCATAAATACAGATCTTAACCAGCAGCAGTTATCTACCATGCTTTCTAACTTACCTATATACTTTTGATCTGGTTTTCCTTACACGAGCCTGTAAATGTCCAGTAAGTAATGTCAAGACTGTATTCTTCACTTCTAAAAAGGCAGCAGCAAGAATGAAGGTGAATTAAGGTTTCCTTAGCCTTTCCTGGAAAGCAGAATGAGGATGGGACTGAATCCCAGCAAGGAAAACATGGATGTGCCTGAATTTCAGTCTACCCAGTGACTAATTCAAATAGTAGGAAAACCACAGATAATAACCTGAGGTCAGAAACATGGCAAAACCAATAAAAAATCATGCTCTTGTTTAACTTACAAATTTATAATGCTGTAAGCTTAAAAAAAAAGATTGACCTTTCTTTTTTTCAACTCTAACAAATGGAAATAGAGCATGAAGATATACAAAAGCTATCAGAAACAGAGATGATAGTGAAAAACAGTACATTTATGCACATCTGTGCTGTAACTGGAAAGTCAATTGGCAAAATCAAAATCACAAAAAGCTGTTTTACCAAACACTAAGAACTTGTTCTACAACTGCTGCCTTCAAAATCATTTGGATGAGGTCCAACTGCAAAGATGTCAGTGAAATATGGTTTACAAGGCAGTACAATCTTGTGCACTATGTCCTGTAACTTGTTTATTTTTGATTCTGTGGGATTGCTTTTTCATCTCCTTCTTAGTTTCAGGATGCTCTACTTATTAACTCATTCCCTCAAAGAAAGTGGGTTTTTATTTTTGTACTATATTCTGATCCAGAATGAACATATGGGCTTCTTTGAGGATGGTTCATTTCTGTTTAATAGAATCATACAGCTCATCATGCTTTCTCTAATTATCAACTCCAACATCTATGCATTGCAATTGTTTCCTCCTGTGAAGCATTCCCATCACATTATTTCCAGTACAACAATGTTGAACTGAAGCATTACAGTCTGGATTTTGGATGAGGCTGGCGTATTGGCATCAGGGAACAGACAAAAACAGGTGGGATGCCACAGACCGCCCCCTCACCTCCCAAAAAAACAAAACTTTAGGAGCTGAACACAAATGAAAGGGCAATGGCTTAAAAATCAATAAGGAGAAGACCACTGACAGCATCATCACCTGCTCTGCTGTTCTGTCACCCTTCACACAATCAGAGCAGAGAATTCTATCAGTACTCATTCCTTAGACAGAAACTCATGGGATATAAACACAATAAATGGAAATAAGAAGAAAGAAAAAAAGCTACTGCCTTCACAACCAAACCCACTAACTCTGCCTTTCCAACTGCTCTGCCTTTACTTCAGCCTGTGAAATTCTTACCTAAGATTCTGAATTATGACATAGCTTATAAATATCTAATCCATTGCTATAGTGAATGTGACAAAAATTGCAAGACGAATGGTATACACCTGTACTAGGACCAGAAGCTAATTTTCTGGGTAGGTAGGATTCCTGTAACATAGTAGTATAGAAGTAGATTAAGCACTACTATAAGATAAGTTTCCACCAGAAATATCAACCACCTCCCTGAAATCAAAATAATTCTCTTTAGAACAGTACTCCTAGTCAAGCACACACTCATGGAGGTGAAAACACAGAAGCATCTTGAAAAAGGGAACCGTGTGTGTTCCAGGCTCCTGAATAGCATGTTTGTACACACAAGCTCTCCAGTGGCTCTGTAAGTCATTGACATCCAATGGGTTTATTGGCTCTGCTCCTTTGCAGCTGCAGGAGGCAAGATTTTCCTTCCACCTTGCACCACTGGAAGTAAGTCCCAGTGCACGAGGCCAGGGATCAGTGTGTTCACCTTCTGTGGGAAGGCTGAGCAGTGGAACTCCAAAGCAGTAGTAGGAACGAGCGAATGTACATGAAGAGATGGTTTGTTGAGAGAGGTTATTCTAAAACCAGAAAATGAGGTTGGCTAGATTCTTTTCTCTAAGGTTATGAAGCTGATTCCACTGTGTCCTATCGGGTAGAAATGACTCTGGAGTCTCACTTAAGGAGTCTGTAACTTGAACAGCACTGGAATTAGCTGCAATTTAAGCTTGTTCACCAGGGCAGAACAGCCCTCTTAACAGAATAGCATCACTACACATCCCCATTAAAAAAAGACAAGTTGATAAAAAAGGTAAATCTGAACATCTTCAGATAAATAGCTAGGTACTAGCTTTTCAATGCAGTTCGATGTAAATAAGCTTCAAAGGGAAGCATTAGACAGCTTTTTCAGCACTGCAAGAAAACACTCTTTAGAAAGCTATTCTGTCAACAGAAATAAAGTTTCCACCTGAAGCTTTGTGCATTTGGCAAACGGAACTAGTGCACTTCTGCAATGTTATTTTAGGACATGAAGAAATGCATCCCAGAGCTGATGTCCCACTGACTGCAACAGATCAGCAGCTTTGTCAGAACCGCGCAGTAGATAATAAGTTATAGTCATCAGAGCAGCGAACAGAAAGTCAAGTGAAAACATTTAAAGAGACAAGCACCGATAAAGTCCCTCGCCTCAAAACAGGAGCTATGTACAGGGTTCATTTCTGCACAGGGTAATCCTCTACTGAAAATATTGCTAGTATAGTTTACCTATAGATGACTTTATGACAAAACTAAGATCTGACCGGAAAAAAGGTCTGTCCTGAACAAAATTATATATTTGCTGCTCATGGACTACACATTGCTTCACTGTTTGTATCATCCAGAAAAATGCACATTGGCAATAAACCATCCAATTCCAGAGGATGTGATTTTTGTTTTGTTTTGTTTTGTTTTGTTTTGTTTTGTTTTTAATAAAAAAAACCCCACTTTCAGCCACTTTCACAAGAACATCTCAACACTCCTTCTCCATACATTTTTTTATACTCCTCACATATGAAGGAGAGTTGTCTACGAAGCCATCAGCCTGCTGATTTGCCACTACAGCAAGCAACTAAATTCCAGCTTCCTTTCTAAGCATTATTGCTTGCAGCAGATTGCAGATGTAAAAGGCATTACAAAGCAGAGTGGACTTAGGCAAGTCCCCCTCCAAAGTGAGAGCAATACGTGCAGTACAGAAACAGTTGTGAAAGTGCTTCTTTAAATCCAAATTTACTAAAAAGTGCTTTCCGATCTAGGTTCAGACACGTTATTTTCATTTTAATAATACAGCTGTTCTTCCTGCAGTAATAAAATACTAGTGAAGTGCCAATATTACATGGGTCATGTTAGTAATGGAGAGAAAATATCCTTTCCAGCTCTGCAAATGTTCTGTACATCTAGATTCCAGCAGAAGAGAATAGTTAAACAAATATTCACACAGGACTAAAGCTTTGTGTTTTCCTTCTTCTTGGGAATGCAAAGTTTTAAATGCAATTGCTCTTAAAAAAGAAGAAAAAGTCTCCCTCAAAACACATGCAAGCTGTCTTGAAAAAGTGAATTTCTATTCTAACACTAAAGATGGATATAAATGGAAAGGACAGACCTTTTTTCAAGACAAAACTGAATTATTTTGCCAACAACACAGGGCGCATCTAAGTCTTATTTTTCTTAAGATCTCACATCACTGACTTTACTGCCTAACACCTGATACATATTACAGCCCAAATCATGATAAAATCATTAAATATAGTTATTTTGTTTCATGGTACTCAAATCATAAGATACAATAGGAATATTTGTATTTATTTTATTCAAGAGTTATTCTCTTACAACTGCGCTTTGCCCTGTCAATGATCTTTTATTTTCAAGTACCTTTAATCTTTCCCAACATGCTGAAAGCAAATTTCCACAACAAAATATAGGCATTAAAAAAAAAAAAAATCCCGAACAAGAGAAAGAAAACAAAACCAAAAACAACAGAAAGTTGTCATAGCTACTTGCCTCTTGGCAATTTCTGAGCATTTCCCAGGGTTAGTGCAATATGTCCACAGACAAGGAGGAAGAGCAGCCTCACTCTCATGGCTCCAAAGCCAGCGCCGCGCTCTGAGAGGTGCCGGTGCCGGTGCCGAGCGAGGCTGACGGCGCAAGGTGCTGCAGCTGCTGTTGCGAGCGAGCTGCTCTCCCTGGGACGGAGGCAGAACCCCTTTGACATGAGCTTGGCTCGCGCGGTGGGAGGAGACAGCATGACATCACCCAGAGCAGCGCTTGCTGCGAGGGCAGAATTAGCCTAAAAAACATTAATTAAATAAATAAATAAAAAGCCAGGCGGTCACATTTAGACTCCCCCTAAAACTACCTTCTGGACTTTGTTACAGCGTCTTTGCATCTCTCAGGGTAAAGCGATTAACCCATTCGAGCGCTCACTGTTCATGCAGACAAAACCGTCTCCATATCAAAACCTCTCTAAGATGAAAACTGCTCAGGCAGACAACTTTGCTGTTTTGTCCAGGGAAGCTGAACTTAAAATGCAAGATTAATATTCATATTACTAAGAAAAATAATCTTTGTATTCTTGAATCCCGTACTTCAAATTCAAGATTTTGCTTAAGCTTAATCTCGACAATATATTTCTTTCGTTCATGCTATATAAATAGCAATTTCTGAATGAAGCCAGCAAGTGATATGATAAACATTTACTCAGTGAAAGATCTGTGTTTGTAAAATAACTGTTAGTTATCACATGTTTATTTGATTTTGCCTGTTTAGAAGTGTTTTACATTTCCCCCGTTCATGCAAGCCTCCTGAGTCAATGGGCACAATGCACGGTGAAGCTTAAGAGGCAACAAGGTTCCTTGCTTGGTTTACATCCTCGTGCCAGCCACATTCATGGAATTGCTTTTGCATTTGCAGTCATGGCAGCTGTTTCACCCAGTGTTCGCACTGATCCAGCTCAGCACAGATTTTGGCCCTCCCCAGGAATGCTGGGAGGGAAAGGGTGAAGGAGCAGGAGAAAAAGGTTTACAAGCTAGTAACTACAAGATAGTTTCAGTATCTGGAAAATATCTCTTCAGAGCGATTAAAACTATTAAAGTAAGTAGTGGTATCTTTTGCTTGCTCTTTCATGCTCTCTCTCACTCGCTTGCTCCTTCACATTCTCTCACTTGGTCTTTTGCCTGCTCTTACTTGCTCAAAAACAACCAACCAAAACAACCAAAGAAACAAGCAGATATCCCTCTCTTGCAATGCATAATGCTCTACAGTAAGCGTGGTCTGTTCCTATCCCTGCCTCCTTGCTCTTGACAGTGCTCCTCGCATACACTAAGCACTCAGTAAACAGAGAAAATCACCACCTTAGAACCTGGACTCAACAGAAATGCAAAGGAGTCCAGAATGAAAGGGTAATGACTTGAAGGTGTATGGGAGCATTTCTAAAAGGTCACTTCAGTACTATGTTTAAAAGATCCCATCTACTCCGTGTTTTGGAAAGAGTAATCTCAAAACAGAAGCTAACGAACAGTAATGGTCCTAGAGACAGACACATGGAAATTTAAACTCTTTCAGCTCAGTATGGAGAGCACACAGCTATAAAGTTTTAGAGTCTGACCACATGATCTTGTTTTAATGCTGACAAAAGTTATGCTTTTCCTGATTCACTAACTTGGATCTGGGAATAGTGAGCTGGAAGGTAATGTTACACATAGACCTTTATCAAGAGCCTCCATTGAGAACTCAAGCATCTTTGAGAGGATTCAGATCTGAAAGTGAGTTGTTTCCTACAAACATAAAGAACAACTTGGCTAGGGCAAAAAGGTGCTAAAATGTCCATAGAGATGGATAGGAGACTCCCAAAACACTGACCTGACCACACCTGTTGGCAAACAAGTTTCAAATGACAGAGTACTGGATACACAGAGCAAATGTGTTTTTCTTCTATTTTTGTTTAAAATACATAATTTGGAAATACGTATTTTGGAAAATTCTCCACAAAGCACATTCTATTTGTCCCTCTTCAAAATTAAAAATAAGGACCCAGTCATTTGACAGAGTACTCTCTCAAGAGAATAATAGAAGATTGCTGTTTGGTTACAAACAGCTATTTATATCATATCTGGTTATTTTTTTATATTACTTTGAAGGTGCGTTGCACTGGTAAATCACCTATAAATCTCAAAATATACCCCTCAAAAAAAATGTAAAAACTGCCAATTACTATTCAAAAAAGCCTTAGTGAAACATGTTACTTATTTGGCTATCTAAGAAAATAGGTTTTAGCTCCTCTCAAAGAAATAAATATGCTCCTATTCCTGCTTTCATAATTACTTTCCTGCTTCTCTGCTGCTCATTCCTCCTTTCCTTTTGCTCAATATTCTGACTTTTTTTACCTTCTCCTTTGGGCATGCCATCCACATGTTTAAGCTTCCATCTTAAAACCCCGGTAGACTCATTGCGTCCCTTTCCCTCTGATCACTTCCACAGAGAGCAACTCTGGTCAGTCCAGATTTCCAAGACTCAAGTCACTGTGTGTTTCCTTCCATCTTGCCAAACATAGGCTTCAGCAGAGGCAATTACAGTTTGATAAGCAGATACAAGTGTAAATTTCTGTCAACTATACGGCAGAAAGTTCAAAATCAATATATGGTATTCCTTTACACTGTCCCATTGTACTCCCTGCATCTGCATCATCCATCTATCCATCTGTTCAACGATTTTGTTCATGTATTTTCTCACACGATTGACTTCTGGGGAGAATTTCTGTTGGAAGAAACAAACGGAAAAAAAAAAACCAAAAGAAAAAAGCAAACTGAATTCTGTTTTCCTCTTTTCTAAATCTTTCTGTTTACTGCACACTAGCTATGACAGCAACAAAAAGGAACACAGGAAGAGAAGGGAGTTCCTAAGACTTCCATCCCTATCCTGCACTATTGGACATATCTGCAATTCTGCTTATGTATCAGATTTCTGTGCTTGTTGGGGTTGCTCCACAATTTCCATTTAAATAGAAGTAGCATCTGTTTTCAGTTTACTAAAATAAAAGCTGGACCTCACACTTCACAGCAGAAATTATCTAACCCAGAAGTTCTTCAGGTTACTCTCATCCACACAAATCTTGAACGATATAACCATCCTTTGACTCTGGAGATCATGTCAGAAGCAAAAGGTTAAATGTGGAAGGGTCATTTAACACCAGTTTTGCATTATTCCACTTAAGATAAAATAAGAACAATTAGGTAAAAATAGTTACAGAAAAATTCCAAACAGATTTAAATCATTCAGGAAAATAATGGAAAATTCAAAAACGCTGATTTTCTCCCCTCCTCCCCTTCAGTGCTCAATTAACATTTAAGTAACAAAGTCGAGTACTCAAAAGTCTATTTGCTTACCTCAGCTTCAAGTGAGTCTCACTGGGGTAGATGCTCAGAGACAGAGATTCCTACAAGATGGTATCACAACTAGTCTGGGCGCAGAACAAAGTTTTTGTTGTTCTATTTTGATATTTCCCAGACCAGTAAGTACAGTGAAAACATGAGTATGGTCAGGAGAAGAAAAAGAAAAAGAAGGGGGAGAACAGAAGAGACAGATGAGCAGGAGATAGGATTTTACATTTTTTTTTTCCAAAAAAAATGGGCTCAGCTCTGATTCACCTATCATTCCTGATTATTTTGACAAGCCAAACCTAGCTGACTCAACTTCTTCCTGTTCTAATTTAAAGCAGAAAGAGTCTGTAAAACATGACCTTAAAAATCAAAATCTTATCTTCTTCGAATAAAGCACAATAATGTCATACTTAGAGTAGGGACTTGCTTGCAGTGTACTTACTCTTTTTCATTTCATTCCTGATTTGCACTGAACCCTTCGCCAGTGCTCTCTATTAAGTAGAGTGGTGCCTTTGGGTTTAAAATATGCTATATAGATGTTAATTATAATTTTCATTTTCTTGTGTGTGACTCATTTATTGGACTCCTTTTCTTATAAATCTGTCACAAGATCTGCTAAAGGCCTTCAGGAAAAGAAAGATGCCAAAGAACGCTCTTTCAGATGTGCTGCTTAAAAAAGAAGACAAAGAAAAATGAAAACCCTAACCCTACTCTTCTGCGAGACTGCAACTGCTTCTTCTTTCCTACACTCCCACTCTTAAGAGTAAGCATTTGAACTCTCATGGTATAAAAATACAGTCTGGCATGTCAATTTGTTAGTAAAAATAAAGTACTCTGATAGCATGCAAACAACAATGGTAGTGCATGCTGGTTTTCGAGTTCCAGATCTCAAAATTACTGTGATCAGAGACAAAGTGAATGGAGAGGAATCAGCCAAAAGGGATGGACAGAACAGCTGGTTCTTGTGATTTTTTCCTACATAGTTTATCAAACTTTTCCAGCACTCACTCTTTTGACACTTGTAATCTCAGACAGTGACTCATCTTTATTAACAGGCTGTGTATTTCACCAAAGTTTTGTAGGACGTGGAATAACAAAAGCATTTAACTTCTTTGTGAAGTTATTAACTTATTTTACTGTTCGCCTTTTTAGTCAAAAAAGTGTAGTATACTACACTTTCTTTGACAGCTTTCTGCTACTCAACATCATTACTTAATATATTAAGACAGACAGTGCATTTCCAGGTTTTCTGCTGACACTCCACTGAATTATTATATTTCATATTGTTTTACTTTGAGCTTACTTTCCTTTTACAAATATTTCTCCATATTCCAAAATTCTATATTTACCTGTCATTTTTTGTGCTTTGTTCAGCATTATGAACTGCGCTGCCACTTTGCAAAAAAAACCTGGCAAGCCTTCCCGTTCAACTAGATTGCATACTCTTACCCCAGTTCATTCAGACAGTCTGTTGTACAACATGACATCATTTATCCTTTCATTGGTCAGGTTTAACATACTGTAATCTTCTATCATCTGTGAAGAACCTGTCTTGGGATGCTCCTTCTAAGTACGGGGAGGCTGCTGTTACATCTCCCTGAAGCTACATCATCTCTAGGCTGAGCGAGCCCTCTGCCCCGACCTTCTCCTCACAGGCCAAGTGCTTTCATCTTGATGAACCTCCACTGGACTCACTCCAGTTTATCAATGTCTTTTGTGCATTAGAGGGCCCACACTGGACACACTACACAGTATTCTTGATTTGGTCTAATGAGTGCCAAATGTGAAGGGGAAAAAGCACTTCCCTCATTCTAAAGGCTGTATGCCTGGTAATCCAGATCAGGACGCTGGTGACTTACTTTATCACCAGGGCCCACTGCTGGCTGCTGCACAACTTGTCATTTACCAAGCTACCCAGGTCCTTTTCAGTAGAGCTTCCCATGAGCAGGTCCATCCCCAGATTGTATCATTGCAACGGGTTATTGCCGCTTATGAGCAGCAATTTCATTAGGTTCCTGTTGGCCCATCTCTCCAACCTGCCTTGGTTCCTCTGGATGGCACTGCTGCAAATGATCATCTCTGTTTGCTGTTAATTGCAAAGTTGACAAGAATCTACTCCATCCTTGATAAAGAAGACGTTTAAATGACAGGTCTTAGGACTAAACCCCCTGTGGTACTCCATTTGTTACTGGAATACCGGTAGAGCAGGATCCATTAACTACTGGCTCAGAATTCTATCAATCACTCAATCTTTTGTTTACTCCTCCAATTTACCACTTCTGTATAAAGCACAAAAAAAGGAAAAGATGTGTAACAGCAGTGAGTTTCTCCGACACAATAATTGCAAAGAAGAAAAGTAGCTTTGCATTATGTCAATTTTCCAGAGATTGTACTGAATTTAGGTTATCCTAAATTATTCTGGATTATAACTGGGTTAATTTTAACATATTCAAATAACAGTTTAAGTAACAACTTCAAGCACCAATTCTATCTTACATAAGTTGCTTTGGAAGATGGATTTCAGAAGCCAGGTGTCTTCCAGTTCCATCACAATCTCCCATTGCAGAAATCAGCTTTGCCTGGCCTCTTCCAGCCTCTCTCCATGATATGTTCTGATTCACAAAGCTAGTGCAAGATGAGACTCTGGATTAGTGGATTCATATGTGGAGTCTGGAGTCTATTACTACACACGAGGATAGGACACAAAATGTCTGTTTTTACATTTAGAACATGGATGATGATGTCAATGGTAATTTCAGCATGAGGAAGAGATGTCTGCATTTAGCATAGATCAGCCAGAACACCCAGCTCTGAAGAAGCACCAATGATTGATTGTTCTGATGTTTGCCAAGCTATACTATAGTGGATTTGTACAGAAATGAATGCCACATGTCATATCACATATCTTTGATATGTATCTTTCAGATTACACCCTCAAAATTGTGTAAAAGTCCTAAAGAACAGTGTCCTTTCTTCTCTTCTCAGTCACATGCCAGCAAAGTATTAAAGACTTCCTCCTCTAAACTGTTGCAAAGAAAGGCATGTAATATGCTTCCTTCTTAGCCCATGAACAAGTTTCCTGTGCATTACCCTATGACTATGAATTGCTTCTTAGGTTTTCCTGTCAGAATCTTTAATTTGCATCAGAACCCGCAGTCTTGAAGCAGCAATACTACTTTCTTGACACTAGAGGACATCCTCAAGACAATTTTAGTCAACATAGAGTCTTCTATCATGCAGAAATTTTTCAATAAATTTACATAATTGGTACTATATAGCTGTGCTATCTGAGTGAAATCTGATATATTTAGTCATATTTAGTCTCTCTAAAATCTTAATAGATTTTTTGAGTATCTATGGTAACAACTAAAATAACATCTATCCACTGAACAGCGCAATGCACCATTCTAACAGAAACTAAACAAAAATATTACTTTCCTTAGTGGTTATTGAACAATAACCAAATAGGGATCCTCACCACATACCCATCTAAGTTATTTCCAGATTTAAAGGATGTAATGAGTAAGCTACATGAATGACTACAACACTGAACTCTGTAAAAACTCTGTAAAGTTGTCAACATTTTTTAACAGATGTCAGAGCATTTATTGGGTCCCAAACACCCTGTCTTATTAACACAGAGTAATTCTATAGAAACTGTCTAGAGAGCAAAGGAGCAAGTGAGTGGAATGCAGCATTTAAAGGTCCTCAAGCATGAATGTGATTCAATTTATGGGTAAATAAAATTAATAACTATCTGGCAGCTGTTTAAGAGGCAAACTACCAAAAGTCTATACAGTTCTTCAGCATTACATCCCAAGGAGGCTGAGACATACTGATGCACCGAGAGATCAGACTGTGTTCGAACAGCACGGCACTAAACAAAATAATCCATATCACTCTGAAGGTCTAACTAGCTTGGAGACAGTGTTAGAAATCAAAGTGTTCACTAGGCTGTTCATTGCAGCCTTCCCACAAACTGGAGCAGACACTACCAAAACCTCCAAGATGTGTTGGCTTTCCTTTCTACCCCACCACATTTTTTTTTCTTTTTCTCTTTCTCTTTAGTCTCTCTGTTTTACGACATCTTCCAGCATTGTCCTCAAAGACAGAATGGAGATGAAGTCTAAAACAATCATTTATAGATATTATCCTTTGTATCAGAAACGAGGCGAAACAGAAAGCATACAAGGCTCTTGCCTGTGCTCTTTGACTAAAATGGAAAGATCGTGTCTCTCTACGGCTGTCAGATCAATTTATTGCAGCAAACAAGAAAGTATCTGAGTGCAAGTCAGTGTTGACATATATTTTGTCTCGCTGCAGTTGAGGCACTGAATTAAATGCAAATCAGCACTGACTGGTCCACGCCAGACAGAGCAGGTGCAGCCTTAAGCTGTGTGTATTCCTCCCCTCCATCAGTCATGCAGAGGTTCTGACCAAAAGCCAAGGGAAGCCCTGGAAACAACTCGAGCAAGTAAGAAAAACAAAACACTGTTAACATTTATCAAGTGCAGTGAAGAGGTCTCCCAGTTAGATGGGGAAAGACAACCAGATTGCGAGCTTTATTAAAGGATACCTATTTTCTTGGCCTGATGTCTTTACAGAAAAGAAAATTCCTTTGGCTAGGGTGCAGAGAGATGATGAATGTGTGCAAAGGCAGCAGAGGAATAATTCATGTTTGTTCCCCTCTCCTTATGAGTCACTTTGGCCTAGAAAACCTCTTCCAAAATCTTCCAAAAGCTTTTTGGCTGAATTTAGTTTTGCTGGGTTACAAGCAAGATCAGCAGGCCTATATATTTCAGAATACTGTGAAAATTTTTCAAAGGTGTTTGTGAATGCACTACTGTGCACAGAATCTAAACGTACGAAAAAAAAACTGTAAACTTAATTTTAAACTCAAATGGCAGCTAACGTTCAGCAGAATGACATTGATGTATGCAAACAACTTACTAAAAAGCTTTTGTACTGCACACATTCCTGTCCTCAGTTGGTATGATAAATCATCCCCTTATCCAGGGACAGAAAAAAAGGAGTTACACTGTGTGAAGCTTGAAATAGCAGTGCATGTGCAATTTATTTTAAGCAAATCAAAACTCAGATTAAAAGAAAAAAACAGATGTTCTAGCTTTAACATGAAAGTATCAGCACACCAAATTCTGAGCAAGAATTGTATAACTGTAAGGCTAATCCAGTCATTTTGCACCAAAGAACTGTGCTAAAACCTAAAGCACAAATCTGCAGAGCAAAGATGTTGTGATTTGCTTCAGGTTTGAAGGGCAATTGCAGGTTAATAAATGCATACTTTGCCCTATTACAATATATTTCTGGCAGGAATTGCTCAAATCTCCACTGGTAACATACTTTTAATATCAAAAATTGTGCTTACTTTAGCAAACAATGCAGCCCAAAAAAAGAAAATTTGTATACAGCCAAACAGTTGGTGCTCAAGACCAAACATTCCCTAATACAGGTATTTCAAGGGAGAAGGTAAATTACTTTTAATACTTGTCCCAACCTGGTACCATGAGGTAAATGACCATTAGCAACTAGAACACATTAAATGTACCTCTGGGGCTCGCCTCTCTGTTCTGTTTCATCTGACAGTAGACTAATTTGTGCTTCCTGAGACATTACCATGATGTGAACAAAATGTATGTCAGGACAATCAGAAGGATCTCTTGCAGGAAGAAAATGCATTAAAAAAAAGTTTTAACATAAAAAGTAAATATTGCTCTGAAGAACACAGCGTCTTCCATAGTTCTTAAATTCAATATACTATTAATAGCTAAAGATGTCTCAAAAGAAAAGGTACATTAGATAGCACCATAGAAGATATTATTTCACATATTCAAGAAGAAAGCCAATTCATTCTTTGAATAGTGCTAACACTATTCAATACTTTGTTTATTCAGTGACTTGACCATAAATTCTTATTATTGTTAGAGGAAATGTCAAAAGCTGCACGTTAGGAAGAAGAATAATATCTAGTTCATCTAATAGCACTTATATAGTAACCAAAATACAACCTACTGCCTTTTGGCACTTCTAAATACTAATGCACTGAATTTATGTTAACTTCTCCTAAGACATCTTCAGTGTTCAGGAGACATTGGTGAACTAGCTCATAACATGGAATTTATGGAAACTGAATGCTGAACTGTTTGCTTGTTTAAAAGTTCATAATATGTTTTTCATCTAAAACTGGATTCTGCTTTGTGAAATACCACATGTAGAAAGTCTTGAACCTGCTTATGCCTCAGCATCTTGAAAATCTATCAAGGAACATTGATATGGTATCCAAAGTACAAGTTTGCAAGAGCTCAGAGTCTGTAAAAGCTGGAAACTACTACAGAGGGACCTGGAACACACTCTGGTGTGCAGCCATGAGTAACAGCACATTTTAACAATCCCTTATTGTGTATATATTTTTTCTTAATCAGTTGGTATAGCTGTTTATCAAATAATATCAGCATCCACATTTTCCACTACTTCAAGTAGAAACACACAAACATGCACTTGAATCCAGAATCCCTTCCCCAAACATTAATATTTCTATATATTCAAGTGAGGGATATTGGCAGACCATGCAGGAGAAGCACTGGAAGCATTACTGCATTGAACAGGAAGTGTCAGATGACTCTTGACTGTGAAGTCCCTTAGTTAATTGTAAGATAAATACCATCCTAGGTCAAGAACCATATTCTGCCAGCCTGTATCAGTCAGATATAGCTACAGATGCAAAGCGCAAATTCCTCTCTCTTTCAAATCACTCGGTGCTATTGCAAAACAGGTTGAAAAGGACTCTGAGCATCACCTACACATCAGTTCACCACAGAGAGGACCCTGAGGTCCTCTTAGAGGACCCTGAGTTGTTCTCAAATTAAAATCACCACAAAATACTGTTAAAAAAGATAAATAGCAGGCTGCAGAGTTTCAGGGCAAACAAGAAACTAACAGAGGAGCTTGAACCAGCTTGGTTCCTGGCAAGAAATACCCCATGAAGATAACATGAAACACAAATGTTCAAAGGAATTGCTTGAATTTTGTTGAAAATTACAGGCCTGAAAAGGAGTGGAGGAAGCAAATTATGCAAGAAAGAGCAAGTATTTTAGTATTTGTAGTAAAAAGAACTGCGGAGTACTTTAAGACTATGTGATTGTAAAATTCATACCCACATAAGAGCAAAAGAGACTAGAAAGAGGGTCTGTGCATGACATCAGGTCAAGTCATAGCATAAAACAGATTTAGAGAATGCTGCTGTTGATCTTTTCATTCAAACACAAAACCCAGAGCACATGAAGAAAAGATGTGATGTGTTTCACAACATTTGCATAGTTGGGCAGACCTGGGCTATGTGCATACAGAAAGATGACTTGCAAGGCCAAAAAAATGCTCCTAAAACAGTTAAGCTGAATCAAGGTGTTGCAGTATTGGATTCCTTCAGTATGGCTGGGAGAATGACAGACGACAAAATGGAATTAAATGTTTTTTCTTCTCTCAGTTAGTCCGAGAGAGGCTTTCTTTAGAAAATGGTCCCGAGTATAAATAAAAGTTGCTACTCTTATTGAAGAATACAGTTTAGAGCTAAGCAATTCTTAGAATAATTTACTGAAAAAAAATGTTGAAAATGATTCACATACGGAATGAAGGGAAAATAGATCTCAGCCTTGATGTGGATGCTACTATTAACACTATTTTGAGCAAGATGGCTTAATTTACCTTATGTAAGGAACAAAACTGAAGCATGTCCCAGACAGTGCACACAGAGCACAATGTTAAATTTGTTTTTTAAACAGTTGCATTTTTTCTGTGTAATTCAAAAAAAAAAAGAAAAGAATATTTCAACCTCAAAAATACAAATCAGAAGTTTCCCAGAATAGAGAAAAAGTTACCAGAGAAAATTCTTCCAAGTAAACAGATTATTTGGAGCCATTTAGATCACAGACACTTGGGTAAAGAATGTATATTCTGGCAAATTTTCCATTACATAAATAATTTAATCAAGACTACAGAAGCGATACCTACTCCAAACACTTTTGAAAGTCTAACATTTTACTAGACCAATAACCCTGTTTTACAAGCCCCAGGTTTCTTGCATAATAGTTTACATTCCTTTAGCAACAATTTACATATTTACATATTATAATTTATTTTTTGTGTTTGTTATTTTGGAACCCCGAGCTGTAGAGCACCAGACAAATCTGGAGTCAGGACATTGCATGCTGCACAGACTCCTCCAAGCCGGGGTTCCCTTCTTGTCTTTAGTTTTTGAAGGATTTTCATGTACAAAAGATTCCAGGATGAGAAATACTGGCTGAAGACATATGGACAAAATATTAACTCTTTCTGCCATTGTATTACTTTCCAAATTTTATTGTATAATTAATAGAAAAAGAAAACATGAAGCTCATTTTTACTTCTGATTCATGAAAACACTCTTTTCCTTCTTTTCCACATAAAAAAGAGCTTCCTATGACCTCTCCAGTAAGTGGGAAAAACATTACCCCTTGCAGGACCTATGACTACAAGATTACAGAGATTTGGACAACTCAAGAGTATAAATATCTGTGAAGAAAAAATGGCTTAGTCACATTTTTGGTGATGCTGAATTAATCTCTTATGTGTACTATACAATCCCCAATTTTCCCACATTTGGCCTCTAGGCTATAATGTACCCAGTTTCAACTGGTGCTTGATACCTATCGAACTATGGGTTATACATCAAGTAGAGCCTATTGGCTGTTCTTCCACCTTGTAAAAAACAAATAAACAAAAAACTTAAGATTGTAAAAGACAGAAAAGAATTACCATACTTTCTTAGTTTAATTTCTTGAAAAAGATAAAAGGCAGATCTGGAAAATAACCTGCATTCACAGAAACCTCTAGTGGTCTAGAGAAAAAAGGATCCTATCCTCATTACATACTGAAATCATTTATCAATAAATTAGTGTACCTGTTCCTCCCACCTGTGGATCAAGTTTCCCTGACAAACTCAACTTCAAATTCTCAGTGAAATGTGTCTAGTCTTTGGATAGAAACAGAAGAAGAACAGATAAGCTATTTATATTCCACGGCAGAATATGTAACTAATGGTATCAAGGAAATTTGTGTTGGGAATTTAATACTATAAGTAATGATCTCTGAATATAAAAAGGCTTTTAAATCTCTCAAATGCTTGCAAACTGAATTCCAGGAATGTTATAAACATGCTACAGACTAGTGGGAGATATGGCAGCTTTCCTAGTGTACCAAACTGAAGCCTAGTTTTGAATATTATTGCGCTCATTTAGGAGACGGAAACAAAATTTGGCCTCTATTGTTATATACACATGCACACCTCTTGTAATAAGGCTTTTCTGTAACACTGAATTATACTGTCAATTGCCTCAAAGATCTGCCTTTAATTTACAATAAAGAAGAGTCAGTGTAGTCAAGACAAAAAAATGGCAGTTGAATCATTAAATGTTATGTGAACAGTAGGGAAAAAAAAAAAAAAGAGTTAACCTGCTGAATCAATTTAATCTTAGCTGTCTCTTCAGTCATGAGGTGGGTTTTACCACTGAATTAGCAACAGGAGTTAGCAACTGCAAGTGTGGAGTGGTCCCCAAAAAGGGGCTTTAAAAAGAGAGTGAGGAGTCAAGAGAGTGAGTGCAGAAATCAAAACTGTAGCAAGATTTTGAGACTAAAATGGGTTTTCTTCCTTTTTTTCCTTCTACAGAGGAATTGAAAAAAATGACAGATTTCAATTTTGCAGAAATTCCTCAGGCATTCGCTATGTACTTTCAACAGATGTTAGCTGTTTTCAAATGGAAATTACAGTGTCAGATATTATTTTCTCAGAAAAACAATTTTAAAAAATCTTTTGATCAGAAGAGATTTAGCTGAGTTTCACATGAGTCAGGGCGAACAATTTCTAGATGGTCCTTTGGGAACAACACTTGGATGTGAAAAGTCAGAAGCTCTTCAAGCAACATGACAACCAAAAAAAATACGGTATCTTCTCTAATATGAAAGTGGGGGAAGAGGATGGTGGGAAGAAATGAATGAGGACTACAGGGATTTTCCAAAAGAGCTTGTGAGAAAACAGCCAACAAACTGACATAGTACACAACTTCAGCTTAGTTCCCAAACAGCATTTAGTCTCCAAAGTACAAAACGGGTTTTTCTAGCTCTCAAAACAACTAACAAAGCTGCCAACTGTTACTCAAGGCATTATCATGCTAAGGAGTAGCAAAAAGAGAGACAGGGAGACAGAAAGCACGGCAAGTGCATCTGTCTTCTACAGAATGGACCAAAATTGTTAAACCCAAAACATGAGATATGTAGCTTAAAAGGAGCTGGACAGAGACTAAAATCACTCTACAAAAGTTTACAGAAAACAAGTACCATGAGGCCTTGGTCTCCCACACTAAAGATTTTGAACTGGGGGTGAGGAAACCAGGAGCTTTAACTAGCAGGTGAACATCATAAATACAGTATCAGGCTGAGTGACAGTGTCATTCTGCTGTTCATACCGACACTTATATAGGACCTTAAGAAACAAATAACAGTTGAAGAATTTTCTCAACAATTAGCACCTAGGATCTCCTTTTTTGTTCACATCACTGTTTATCCCAAATTAATTTCTACCAAATCTCAAGGATATTTCTTAGATAAACTTAAAATCTAAAAATATTTATACCATTTACTCTCTAACAGGTTTATATGTGGAAAGTATATCTCTACATATATAAAAACACAGTAGTGTGTCAAAAAAGGCTTCAGGTAGGTTTCTTCAAAATTATTCCCAACAAAACAATGAACCATCAGATGACCTGTAACTTCAAATAGGAAATTAAAAAAAAAAAAAGAGAGAGATTCTGTCAAAGGGAAACATACCTTTTTTCTCCTCAGAGCATTAATCTACAGAAAGTCCATGTACTGGACAAGACGATAAAAAATTCCTGAAGATGAACAGTTTCAAGTTATTTAGGACCAAGAACAGGAAGCTCTATGCCTGAGGACCCTATGTGAGAAACAGTGTTTCTTGCACCCTATATATGATTCTAACATCCTACCTCATTCAATCTAAAAGTCCTACAAAATCCAGAGGAAGCCAAGAGAAATCTTCACCTACTCCTGAGATAATTTTTTGATTATCAGATGGACATCCACTTTATATCTGAAGAATCCGTGTAAACCACAGTGAACTGCAGTATAGTTCAGTGGCATTTATTGCCAGTATTATTTGTCACTATCTGGACTCTGATTTTAAGAAAGAACAAGGTTGTTTCAGTTCAGTACAGAGGACATCTCAAATAACCAAAGCCATAATCCTGATGGCTACCACTGAGAAACCTAAACTGTAGAGATGCACTGGACTTAGGGCTCAAAATTCGTGTAAATTTTAAACTTACAAGCTTTAAAATTACATAGTGCACAAACGCTGCAATAGACAGTTGCTCTTGCAAACAGACTGCAGGCTGGCAGCCTCAAGTCCTAGGCTCAAAAGGTAGACCCCACCAGGCGTGCTGGGAGACCAGTGAAAAGGAGCAGAGATGTTCCACAGCTTAGGTTTTGTCTGTTTAGCACCTCGCAGCTGTTGTGGGACAAATTCATTCTGTTATACTTTCTAGTTCAATAAAAACAAACCAAAAGGGCTCCCATTAGTGATGAGCAATTCATAAAAAAAACATGAAAGGAACGTTCTTATTCAGTTGGTTGGGTGAGCACGAAGCTCATCTTTGATGCTCATTCATCTTCTCTTTTCCGAAAGCACAGCGAGAGCTCCATTTAAACTGTAGTCCATTCGGTACTGCCTCTAATTCTAGCACGCATTTACTCTTCCTGTATACTGCTTTGACATAATGACAGAGGCAGGCTCGACAGTAATGAAGGCTTTTTGTAGCCTTAACACCATGATGAAGCTAGTCCAGAAGTTGGATTTCTGTAAAGTAGTATTTGAAATCAAACTAAACATTTTTGAGCATTGACCTTGCACACTGCCAAAGGTCAAAATGATCCAAACAAACTGCAATAAAAAAAATCCCTGTTTTAGAACAAAATGTTTCTTTCCCTCCTGTCTTCATCCAACAAACAGCTATCAAGACACACTCAGTTTTTCCTCTGAAATAATTAACGGTTTTACAAAAGAAGGTTTTCTCCTCATTCCGTACTCAGCTTCATATACCTGGCACTCATAAAACTTCAGTTAAATAAATAAAGGCAAAAATATCCATTATTTCAGACATATAAGGACTGAATAATAGAAAGGCTACAATTTTCAACCTGTCCTTGGCATTAATTGGCAAGCTAAAACTTCTTAAGGCCACCATTCATGCAACTTTCCAAGTACAACTCAGTGAAGTTTGAATATTAGTATTATATATGACTCTTAAAGTTCTAGCTTTATTAAACAAGACTCTCATTACACATTTTTCACATTACTGTCGCTGCTGTTCTTTACTATTTTCTACTCCATCTATCCTTGGTCTAAAACTTTCAAAGTCCCAGGAGGCAGATCCTTTTGTCTTTCTGAGAAATTTCACAACTATGTCCAGGCATTGCAAAATGATCCCATCAAAATTAAAAGGTGATCTCCAGAGCTTATTGAAACACCAATATGTAATTATATTTTAGTAACTGGCCATGTGGCATCTTGCAGGATAAAACCAAAACAAGTATGAAAATTTCCAATTTTCGGAAAAGAAAGTTTTTTTCTCACCAATTTTGTGTCACTTATTTTTGTATCTAGTATCTATGTATGTAGCATGTATTGTGTATCTTGCATAATTTAATATCAGCTCCATTGTGTTCCTGGTAAATAGATTATGAGGATTTACACTTTCTTTCTATATATATAGACATATATATCACAGCTTGTGAGCATTTAGCAGCCTTTTATATCCTCCTCTGCTCTCTTATAAAATCTCTTATGTATGAGTTAATGCTAACCTAATTTTCAGAAGCATCATCAGGACTCATGCTATTAAAACACTTTTATAAATACTTATATGAAACAGATCTAGGTATACACTACTGTACTAAGAATTTTACAATATTTTGGTCAAACTTATTAGTCTAATCTTTCTTACACTTAAAAAATCCTTTAGAAGTATCTGGAGGGAGACAGCAACATAACATGCATTAACTTGCATACTTTTTCTTAGTCCTTATAATTCTATTAGAGAATTATGTTTGCACTAAAAAAATAGCAAAAGCCTCACAAAAAATCTATGAAGGATGAATACAAGACTGTAGTCACTGTACTCAAGAAATAGGGAACTGGATTAACATCAGAGATCATTCAAGTCTTCCTTGATTGTGTGAGGTGTTACTTCTAAGGTTTTTCTGAGATACATCCATTCTTTTTGGCCCTCAAGGGAGGCTTCAGCCACTCTAATCAAAAATCAGCAAGATCTGTGTGTTCCAACAGCAGACAGAAACAGTTTGTCTTGTGTCCAGTGTAACCATACATGCATCTTTAGAAAGAGATGACAAACCCATAGGTGGATCACAGCTTGTTGACTACCAACCCGGGTAACTCATAGGCTCATGCTATCTCGTACACTTGCTCTTCCAAGGTGGAAATTCAATGAGTAAGTCTAGCAGTTGCCACAGTCCGCATAGATGGGCAGGTTTCACCAGAGACCAAGACCCTTCCTCCTACCAAAGGGAGATAAAAAGTGGCAGTCAAGGGAACAGGATTGTTCCCAGTCGGCCCTGTAGACCTATGCATAGGTCTAAGGAACCAGAGGAGAACTGTTCGAACAACTATGCTGATCACAGCTTGTTTCCAGGACCCGTTTTCCATGGTGCATGGTGCACTCTTACTGAGCACAAGTACAACATTCAGCACTTTAGGGAAACACTGGAACACACTTGTCAATCAAATACCTTCAGCATGCACAGCATAGGGGAGAGGAGAAGAGGAAGAATTCTCCCAACTTCTAGACTGGGAACTCTTCTTCTGTATCTTACATTTTGTTATACAGAGCAAAAAAAAAAACCCCAAAACCTACCATCCGGGCTTCAAACAGTACCTGGATAGCACTTTAAGAGCCATCACTATAGTCAATAAAAAATATCTAAATACTACTACTCTAATATTGGTGTACAGACAAGAAAAAACACACAAAAGTTGTACCTTTTTTGGTTTTGCTGAAAATTGAGAACAATCTGCAACACACTGGAGACAAGACTACATGATGTGATTGTCTCTTCTTCTCTTAGAAAACACATAATTGTTAGTATATTTTCAAAAAGTCACTCGCCTAAAATCCAGCATATATTGTCACTAAGAAGTTAGTTACTAAAAATACTGACATGAGTCTCTACAGATATATGAAAATTATGCAGACTCCTTACAGAAATGAGAATAAGAGAGGAATTAAAAAAAAAAAGTAAAGTAAGAAAAGTTGTAACCATTTTAAAGAACTTTGACAGGAGAGAATATTTGCCAAGAATCAAGCTATTTATTTATACACACCTATTACTACTGCAGTTGTACTGCAGTTCACTAGTTGTATGTTGTGAAAATTCTGATTCTGCCATTGACAAAAAGGATTTTAAACTCTACAAGAATTCTCTATCCCACGCCATGTACTCAGTAAATCTAAAATCCATGCAGAAGGAAATGCCTTCTAAGTATGTCAAGTAATAACCATTGTGGGTAATAAAACTAACAAGTAACCTTAGCGAGTTTATAGAGAGATTTCATAACCCCTAACTCTACAAAACCAAATAACTCACAATGAAAACATCAACATCAGTTTCTGTAGTCAGAAAGCTGGTACTCTGCAGCCTGACTGGCAGTTGTTCTATGAAAGTAGAAGATCTGAAAAGCAAACATCTTGGCAAATTAACATTTGGACTCAGAGTGCTCTGAAGGTTCAGAAATCAGAAGTAATATTTTTGTCTCTGTGTTAAACTACTCCAGAAATAATAAGACTAGCACGCTCTTTGACTAGTGACACAGTGACTTGTGACTAAGCAAGCATGTATGACCAAGATCCCAACTAATTTCCCAAGATCTCAGACATGCTTCCTATCATCAGCAAGAACAAATTGTTGTCTGTGGAGATTCTACTTCCTATCTTTTGGATGTTACAGGTCTGGTAATTATGAGTATGAAAATATTCTAGGAAATCTGTTTCAGAGATCTGCTTAATGAGTATTAATAAATTTACTCTAATTCCACTACCAAAGATATTTCAGAACCCCTTTTGCTTTCACTGAGAATGAACCATATCACACACATTAAAACTGCAGATTTTAATTTACAATAACATACAATGACAAAAAAAATCATGGAAATATTTTGATGCTTTTAACTATATTCTGTTTCACTTATGCTGATGTGATTTGGTCTCCTGTATCTAAATGGGCATAGTGCTACTTTAAAGATAATTAAAGCTAAATCAAATTGTGTTCTTCACATCAGAAACAGGAAGCCTGACAGAGTATGTAGAACCAACTGATGGCCAGTATAAAAGGAATATTAAATGAAGGGCTATCACCAGGTCCTAGGAGAGGACCCCAGAGAGCACCCTCAGCCAGTTTGCAGATGATACAAAACTGGATGGAGTGGCTGATACACCACAGGGATGTGCTGCCTTTCAGAGGGACCTGGACAGGCTGGACAGGCTAAATAACTTCTCTGAACTCATTTTCATAAAGGATTCCCCTTTATGAAAGGAGAATGAAAGGGATTATCTTGCAACTCATCAAACAATATGATGAAAAGAACTGTAACCCATCAGAGAGACCAAATGACACTCACCCAAGGGTCCAAGGTGACTTAATGAGGAAATAAGTGAACCATTAATCATGTTACATAGCCTTTTGCCAAGAGTGGCTTAGTACCTGAGAACTAAAATGGAAAATGTGACATCACTTTTAAAAAAAGCTTCAGAAAAACTCCAAGGATACAGATATGCAAGCCTAGATTCTGTAATAGACAAAATTACATAGAAATCACGGTAAAGTATTGCCAGCTGCTTAAGATGATTTATCTGGAAGGCTTTGGCAAAGCTTACCAGATTTCCTTGAAGACGCTGACTTGTGGATAAAGGTGACCTGGTTGCTATAGTGCACTTCTACTTCCCAGAGTCTTTGACAACTTCCTTCATTAAGGTGGCCTAGGAAACCCAAAAGCCTCGAGTAGGAGGAGAAGTCCTCCAGTTGATAATTACGAGACAAGAAAGAGAGTGTAAGCAAGTGAATAGCTCCTCCAATTGAAGGAACAGCTATTTTATCTACAAGACTGAATGCCAGAGGATAAATCTTTTACTTTGATTATTGATTCTGAATGGTTAAATCTTTTTCAGATGAATCAGAAGAAACCAAGGCTGAAGAACAAAGAAACTGGGTAGCAGATCAGAGGTTCAGTGTGTCAGAGGTTCAAAAGATAATGAGGCATAATAGCCTCATTAGAAGGCTAAGAATTAGCATAATAGACAACATATCAGAAGAAGGACACACATCCTAAAGATACAGGGTTTATAGTAAGGAGGATAGGGGTGTAGTGGCATAAGGATCATCATCTAAATAGATGCTGATTTTAAGAAGTGAATGACGCTTCATCATTCTGAAAGATCTCAGATGCTTCATCCATGAGACTAAATAGTTAAATTAAATGTTTCACTGTGAGCATTCCTGATGCTACTTGCCAGTCACGTTTTTATCATCCTTCTGCAATGAAGAGTGTTGTGTCTGGGGTAATCTTCTGGCCCTCAGTTTCATAAACGAAATGCCAAAGATCCTTCAGAGATATGATCCTCCTCCTTCCTCCTTAGCCTCAATATTATATATATTGTTCCTATGTATTTAAGTTTCATGCGTTTCTCTTCTGTCTACCAAGATGCTAATGTAAACCTGACAGATAGTAAAGCATGTGTAGTTCTATGAAAATGTTAATTTGGTGTTTGGTAAAAGTCAAATTAAACAAAATGTTAAGGAATACTTAGGAAAAGTTTCAAACTAAATCTGGAGGTTAGGAGGAACAGTTTGTTCTAGTGACAGTAAAACTAATTTAACACAATCTTGCATCCTACATCCCAAGCCACTTCTGCTGCTGTAAATCTGGATTTTCTTTTCCCAAAGTGTTCCTCTATCAAAGATGTGTCAAATCCATGACCACATCCTCTTATCATCCCCAATGAAGTTGGAGCTCCCTCATTTATCCTGCTATAACCAATTGTGCATTAAGCAGCACAACTATGTTGCTGCTGCCAGGCTACATGTGTGCTGGCTGTCTCACTATTAGGCACACTGCCTTTCCAGTCATCAAGCTAAACAGGAAAGATAAGTGCTGAGTTCATAATAATGTCTGCATCTAGCAAAGGCTTTCATCTGGAGTCTTTTCTTCCCCAAATAGATGCCTGTTTTCATGTAAGACATCTATTCTGAGGCTAAGAAACAGTTCTATTAGTAAACAATACCTACAAGTTAAATTATACAAAGGGAAAATTCTGTGAATGAAATGTTTATGGATAGATTCACTCTCAAATTAACTTTAACTAAACTAAATTGTTCCTTCAACATTAGTTTGTTTCTTAGGGAAATGGATCACTTAAAAAAAAATTACTTAGAAGCTGTTGGGTAAACTCAATGAGAAAAAGAGTATGTATGTAAAGTGGAAGAAGGGCCAGGCCACTTGGGAAGAATATAGGAGCATAGTCAGAGAATGCAAGGATGCAATGAGGAAGGCCCAGGCCCGTTTGGAATTAGAGTTAAAGAGGTGTCGGGGGCAACAGGAAGGGCTTCTACAAATACCTCAGCAGTAAGAGGAAGACTAGGGAAAATGTCAGTCCGCTGGTGAATGGGGTGAATGGGGTGCCTTGGTGACAGAGGATGCAGAGAAGGCAGAGTTACTAAATATCTTCTTTACTTCTGTCTTTACTGATAAGGTCAGTGTCATGTACTGAGCCCAGAGACAAAAGAAAGAACCAAAAGAGAGGAGGAATCCTCCTGGTTGAGGAGGATTGGGTTAGGGATTATTCAGACAAGCTGGACACCCACAGGTCTATGGGTCAAGAAGGGATGCACTCAAGAGTGCTGAGGGAACTGGCAGGGGTCATTGCTCTGCTGCTCTCCATCATCTTTGAGAGGTTATGGAGAGCTGAGGAGATGTCAGAGGACTGGGAAAAAAAAGTCAACGTCACTTCAGGCTTCAAAAAGGGCAAGAGGGAGGAGCCGGGAAACTACAGGTCGGTCAGCCTCACCTCCGTCCCTGGAAAAGTGATGGAGCAGTTCATCCTAGAGACCATCTCTAAGTATGTCAAGGAAAAGAAGGTGATCAGGAGTAGTCAGCATGGATTCACCAAGGGGAAGTCCTGTCTGACGAACCTGATAGCCTTCTACAATGAGGTGACCGACTGGATGGACAATGGGAGAGCTGTGGATGTTGTCTACCTTGACTTCAGTAAGACTTACGACATGGTCTCCCATAGCATCCTCATAGGAAAGCTTAGGAAGTGTGCACTGGGTGAGTTGACAGTGAAGTGGATGGAGGACTGGCTGGATGGCAGAGCCCAGAGGGTGGTGATAAATGGGGCTCAGTCTAGTCAGAGACCTGTGGCCAGTGGTGTCCCACCAGGGTCAGTACTGGGCCGGTGCTCTTCAACTTGTTCATCAGTGACTTGGACGAGGGCACAGAGTGCACCTTCAGCAAGTTTGCAGATGACACCAAATTGGGAGGAGTGGCCGACCCTCCCCAGGGCTGCGCTGCCATTCAGAGAGACCTGGACAGGATGGAGAATTGGGCAGAGAGGAACATCTTGAGGTTCAGCAAGGACAAGTGCAGGGTCTAGCACCTTGGGAGGAATAACCCCAGGCACCAGGACAGGTTAGGGAAAGCAGTTCCGCAGAGAGGGATTTGGGAGTCCTGGTTGACAAACATAAGTCAGCAATGTGCCCTCATGGCCAAGAAGGCCAATGGGATCCTGGTTGCATGAGGAGGAGCGTTGCCAGCTGGTCGAGGGAGGGGATCCTGCCCCTCTGCTCAGCTCTGGTGAGGCCGCACCTGGAGTACTGGGTGCAGTTCTGGGCTTCCCAAGACAACAGGGACGGGAGCTGCTGGAGAGAGTCCAGCAGAGAGCCACCAAGATGATTAAGGGACTGGAGCATCTGTCATATGAAGAAAGGCTAAGCGAGCTGGGCCTGTTTAGTCTGGAGAAGAGAAGGCTGAGAGGAGATTTGATCAACACGTTCAAGTACCTGAGCGGTGATAGTAGGGAGGATGGGGTCAGGCTCTTCTCCGTGGTGGCTGGTGACAGGATGAGGGGTAATGTTTAAGTTGAAACACAGGAAGTTCCACCTCCATGTGAGGAAGAACTTTCCTTTGAGGGTGACAGAGCCCTGGAACAGGCTGCCCAGGAAGGCTGTGGAGTCTCCCTTGCTGGAGATCTTCCAAACCCGCCTGGATGCCACCCTGTGCCACGTGCTCTGGGTATCCCTGCTGGAGCAGAGAGGTTGGACTAGATGATCTCTTGAGGTCCCTTCCAACCTTAAGCATTCTGTGATTCTGAGTATTCTGTGAAAACCACAATTAAAATTACACTGGGAATAGGAATATCTTATTCTTTCAAAATGGTTGAAAATAGAGGCCAAAGTCCCAATATAGTTAAATGGCAGGGCATTCCATCTACCGTCCCCTAAAAATGCCCTAAAAACAAACAAAATTGATTGAGTCTGAGGTAAAACATAAAAAACGTAGGTATAGAGTTAAGCAGAGAGATCTAGAATTTTTGTCTGGTATGTTATACTTAATGAATATCTACCATCTCTCAAACACAGCTCTAAGCAATCTGTGCTTCCCCCGAACATTTTCTAGCACATTGTGAAATATCACATCCAGCACCATGGTTACTTCTTTAGGCAAAACATCATGTTCATGATCTGTGAACCTTAAATGTTGAGGAGATCACACTCGTGACAAGCAGAAGCAAGAATGAGAGGTGCCAAAAGCTTATGCATCCCTAGGGATAGGCTTGACTCAGCTCTTCAAGCTTCCCTAGACTTATTCAGCACACTTGCCTGATTAATCCACACACCCAGTTATTGCCTTAACTATCAGGGGAATGACAAGAGGGAGGGAGAGAGGGACAAAAAGTAAGTCTTTTGTAAAATCGGCCCAAAAAATGACCATTTGACTCATGTCTGGCTTGCTACATTATATTTTACAAGACTCCAGTACTGGCTACATGATATCTTTATATGCCATACAAACTGACCAGATTAGTAGCAAATTAACTTTTGCAAATGTTATTTTTGTATTTTAGCATTTCATAGCATGCTCCCAAATGTATAAACCTCTGCCATTTGTAAGTGTTCTATTTGAGATACCTCATTAAATCGATCATGATGTAAGATTGTTAATTAACAATGTTAGACCCCCTTCAGCCAAACAATTGTGATAAAATAAGGTAATTGAGGTCTAATCTATTGACTCTGATATAATACATAATTTTTAAGTATAGTAAGCTTTCAGCTTTCATTTTATTATACACACACACCCTCACATACACAGAGGCACACAAATTAGTATTGGTTTACAAAGCCAAGAAATCAGAAGTTAATAAAAGTAAAATTCCTGTGCAACCTTAATCTCTTGGCAATAATCTCTTTTGACACCAAAAAAGAGACGTCAAGAGATGCAAGTGTTGGCTACATTTAATATTAATTTGGAAATAGTAGTTTAATAGAAGGATCAGACTGTAAAAAGCATCTATGCTGGGCAGCTTCAGTACTTCTGGAACCTTACAATCCATCCCCAAAACAGTGTCTTTCTCTTCCAACAGGCCTCCAAGAGGAGAAAAAAAATCTCTTGCAGCTACATAACCTTGCATCTTTTTCCTGTTTAGTACAAGGAAATACTCATGGCAGCCATAACAACAAATTTATTCATCATTTTAAATCATTGTTCTATTAATATGAAGTACTTCTAATACAATTTTGAGACTAAACAATGCTTACAGTATCTTTGACTAAAGAACTAAAGATTTAACTAAAGGTTTGTTAGAATAAACTTCTGGGAAGTACCTGTCGCTAACCAAAGAGAATCTATGTTTTATAAACCAGTAAGGAAAATGTTCCTGGATATTACAGGACACACAGAAGTTTTCTAAATATTTTTTTTTTAACAAAATCTCTGGAGAATTGTTGAAAGGTTTCCTTTGCACTCGGTCTAGTTCTCAGATGGAGAATCTGTCCCATAAAATGATGATGGATCTAATAACATGATGCAGTTTCTCTGAGGAGCAGTATTAATGGACAGTTAAGAAATGACTTAATGAGTAGAGAGTGGCAGAGCCATGAAAAAAAAAACAAGTTGAACAAAAAAGATGAACATGGACTAGATGATCCTTGACAATCTAACTTTTCAGCCACAGGCTTCCAAGCAATCAAAAATCTGTTTCAAATCTTTACAAAGTTCTCTGTATTTCTCTGCATTCCAGCTTTATCATTTTCCTCTCCTCTTAAACATACTAAGTAGAAATATCTTCAATGAGATCTCCATTTGCACATTAGCTTTAATTATGCAACCTATGCAACAGAAGGGACAGAGTGCCTTCCTGGTTGGAACTGCAGAAGTACTGTCTCCTCTGTCACAGAATGGAAGGATGGCAGTCATATCAAAGAAGAAGTAATAGGCTCCATGAAAAAACAACAACAACAGAAATCTTATAGTTGATAATAATTATTATGCAGGCAGAACAGCAAGCAATTCCTGTCCAAGCTCATAAACATCTATTTCATAATTAGATAAATTCATTTTCAATTTTTTTAAATGCCTAAATTTCTAGTAAATGTTGTAATAGGACAATTATTTTCTCAGCCTGCTAGTAAATACCAGTCCCTCATTTGTGATCATAGATTATAACAGCCCTAAGAATTTATAAAGTGTTTCAATGTAGTTTCATTACATATGTTCTACAGTCAAGTTGGCATTGTTCAACAGTTTAAAAAAAAGAATTGTAACTTACTGGAAATGTTTTTGAGACGTTCCATTTTTTTAGAACATTTTTACATCAGGTTTTTATTTGCACATTTCTCTAAGTTTCTTCATGTGTAATGCTGCATAATTCGAGAGATTTGGAATCATCAAGTGGCAAGACAAGAGTTACTAAATAGAGGAAATTCATTTTAGAACTCTATACCCATGGGTGTCTGTTATCTCAAAGAAATGACTAGCAATTTCACTGCCTGAAAGGTCTTAAACTTATGAGCTGAGAAATGCCTACACTGTGATTGAGATGGATCTTTTCTTAAAGGAGGTTTCTCTTGCACACTTGCTATTTCTGCAAATGACCCAAAGCAGGAAAAAAAATCACTAAAATTATCTTCACTGCCTAGACTAAATTTTGTATGAAGCTTAACGTGAGTTAGAGAGGAAAAAAGTCTGTTCTGTTTGCTGACTTTCCAGCTTGCTCTTCTGGCCGCCCATCACCAAAATTTTGTTTGGTCTACCACCAAACTCTTCTCACCACCGATCAAGAATTGTTACTCAAATGGATGAACAGAAAAAAAAACCAAAACTGCATATCCACTATCAGATATAACATTTAGCAGGAAAATGTATGTTGCAGATATTTTAAAAAATAACTAAACCTAAATAATATTTTAAAAGCTTCACACATATTAAAGGACACTGTTCTTGGCCAATTGTTCAGTACTTACAAAATGACTTTAAAAAACTGTGCTTCTTTACAAAAATTGCCAAAAAATGTTCTGAAGATGAATCAGTCAATGATCAAGCAATGTCACACATTTTCACTGACAAATTTTGGACAACAATTCTGACGTGCTACAGCCCTTAACCAGTGCAAAGATTTGCACAGAGAACAACGTGGGGGGTTGCAAAATAATCAAGAGAAGAACAGTGATCTTAAATATCTGTTGGGAGTTTCTGTCCTGAAAGATTAGGGTGCTTTTGGGACAGCACATATATGATGGATCATCTGCACTTTCAAATTTACTTTCAGGCCTGCTAACTACAACATTCTAGAAACAAGTAACTGTGAGACCTATAACATACACAGCCCACATATTCAGTTAATGTGAAGAAGATGTGTATTTCTTTTGTATTTAATAACCTTGTATGATAAGTTCATCAAACCTGCATTTTCACAGAAATATTTTAAAAGAATATCAATATATTGTCTAGTTTTCAAGTAAAGTGGATTCACAGAAGACATTGTTTCCTTTGGGGTAGTCAGCTCAGGATGGGAATCTGCTGGTTTCTCTGTTAATGTAAAAAATATGATAGAAGTGAAACAGCTTATAATAAATTCACAATTATTCTCATCTCTCTGCATCTTTTATTAAATGGGAGAAAATGTATTTTGCCTTGAAAAACTTGCCAGCATTGTTCAGTTAAATAGAGACAACATGATATTGAGAAACTGCATTAAACATCCACAACAGTGGGACTTTGTACAGCATTAATTCAAAACATCACATTTTTTTTGTTCTGCCAATTGCAGAGAAAGTATCAGTTGGCTAAAGTAATATCGTCTGCATGATGCAAACATTTATATCCCAGACAGCACTGCATTCCCCTGGCTTCCAGGGGAGATTTGGTCAGGTAGATCGCCAAATCTACCCAGAGAAATTTCTCCCAAGTGAAAACACCTATAGAAAAAACCTAAATAAAGGCAAGTTCTAGAACAGGTCTCAATGCTCTGTTCAGGCAGAAATTAAACCATGGGGGATGACATCAGCCAAAACAAGTTGGCCATTACTTTTCACACACATTTTATATGCTAATTCATAAAATTACAAACATCAGTCTGGACAGAGACTATGTACAAGAATAATGATGATGTATATTTAAAAATACAAAACTAATGCATGTGTTCGTCTATGCAAGAAAATATAAATAGACCAAAAAATACTCTTTTAGGTTTCGAAAGATTTCCTCCCAACATTAGGCTTGCATCAATAGGGCTCCCTTTCTTGTCGCTTATGTCACCTTTCAACAGTTCTTTTTCTCCAATATCTATCTGTAACTATCTACACGTAGATAAAATGACGATTTCATGCTAAGGATATAGTTTGAATTCCTTTGCTTAATTTCATTTATCAGTGGCTCTTGTAGCCAGTTGCCATCCTCTGTTTAAATATGGGCAGATTTAGTGAAATTTTGGAATGTCTGATATGAGAATATGAGTTCTTTCCCCTCGTTATCACTGCTGCTGCAGGTATGACTCATTCCATAACACAATGTTCTACCAGTGCTGTGAAAAGAGAGCTACAAATCCCCACCACTATTTCCTGACGCACCCACAGCTTCAGCCCTTAGCTAGGAAGGGTCACTTTGCTAGAATAATCCCGCAATTCAGAGATTAAAACACTGACAGCATAATTCCACTGCTGTGCAACTTCCATGTGGGGATAGAAGGGAACTCTTGGCAGACACCAAGTATTTTCCAGAGTAAAAGTTTCATCATTTGCTTTTCCCCTCTCCACTCTAGGCAGAGTTACCAAGCCTGCTATGCTTGGACCATTGCCCAGTGGTTTACTCAGCCTGAAGCAAGCAGGGGGTGCTTCAAAGCTCATCCAGACCTACTTGTGATACCACAGCATAGCTCATTTTCTGCATAAAACACAACTGCTTATTTCTTTATTTGGTTCTCTGAGATTTTTTCCCTCCATCTTTCTCCAAGAGGGTGGACAGAGGAGAAAATATGAGTGTCTCCTCTTCTGCTGTAACAGAGGCTCAGACACACAATATTTGGCTTTGCTATACTTATTAAAGATCCTAATGTAGTCACAGCTTTTACTGGCAAAAGAATACTAGTTAATGGCACATTTTGCTGAACTAGGCTGAACACTTTTTCAGTGATTTATACTTTTTCCGTTGCTATAATGTTCAGCAGGCCAAAAAATTTCCTAACACAACTGTCCTTTAAATAAATATGCCCTTCAGCAACAACAGAAAACAAGTTTGAAGTGAGGCCCAGATCCAGGGTAAAATTTACACTAAGTCACTTCCTTATAGAGAGGCAGGAGAGGCTAAGTGCATATTTAACAGAATGTGCCTGTATATCCCTCCCCATTTCCAAACTCTGTGCTATATTTTCTTTATTTCTGAGGAAACTAATGATTTTCTCATAGAAAATAAATATTTTCCTACAAGAGACCTTTTCTTGCTCACATACAGCACTCCTGATTATTTTAACTGAATAAGCATTATTAAATTCCAAAAGAAACAAGATGCATCCCCCTCCCACACACAAGCTCTCCCATTCTGCTTCTCAAGGGAAAACACAGGTGCAAGGCTATCAACAGCTAAAGGCAAAGTGGCAGTAAAGTGCTAAAAGCATCCAGGATGTGTACAAAGAGCTTTCATTCTTCTCCGACTTGGTCCTGTCTAGGAACAAAGGCATTTTATTTAAGGATGTCCTTATTTCTTGAGAGCGAAGCAAAGAAAGTGAGGATGATCACGACTTCTGCGTTGCTCTTTGCCCACTACTGCAGAGAGAGCTTCTTTAAGCAATTAATGCCTCTTTCAACTTTTGAGCACACAGTAGTTTTATACATGTTTACATGTACATACACGTACATATGCTGATAGCATATTTAAGTGCTTTACAGCAAGAAGAGGGAATTGACAGCTATGCCCTTGGCTGATTTGGGGTAGACAAAGCCTCTTTAGCTGGGCTGACAAAGAGTAAAATCCTCTAACCACAGAGCAGCAAAGCAGAATCCATCACATGGTCCTGAGAGAATGCTGCTTGTAGAAAAAAATTATCATAAACAGTATTATAGTTCCATTCTGAACACGTGTTAAGTTATTAAGATACTAGAAATATACAGTTGAAATAAAAGAGCCATTCTTTGTCCCCTAGCATACATATGCTATTCTGAGAACAGAAAATAATTCTAAGAACTTAAGGAATAAACTTTGAATGTAATGCAATTACTGTACCACTGCATAATGGTTTTCAGAATGAAAAACTCTACTATTCATAAAGAAGCTGAAAATTGTCCTGAAGTAAGCCGAATTAAATTACCAATACAAGCTTTATGCTAACCAATGGCAGGAACTGGTGGTGACTGATAGTGCAGCAGAAAGTCTACTTAACAGTAGACAGTGTAGAATTCAGGATCTTAAATACTATTCCTTGAGACATGAGAATGTTTTTAACTCAATTTTCTCACTCAAGCTACAATATCACTTCCTTTCTATAATCCTACGGTATGAAATAATAAAACACAGTTACAGACCATCTCCAAACAGGTACTGAAGACATATCTCATAAATAAGAAGTGTGGTCCCAAGTGACATCCAACAAAATAAATACATCTGGCCAAAGTGCTGTAAGTACAGCAGAATGAGCTCGCTCACTCTTGGGAAGGATGCTTCAGCCTTGGGCAGTTCTGTTATGTTTTGCAGAACCATCCAAAGGGAACCTGCCGTCCAGCACTGCCCGAGCTCACAGGGACCACAATGTCCAACCTCACAACCTGCTGCTCCTGTGCACGGGGACATCACCAATCCCCAGGGCAGATGCAGACCCTGCCGTGCCAACTGCACACTCACTGACACAGAGCACAGCGATCAAAGGCTCACAGCTTCCTTAAATAACACCACTTCCCCGCCAGAGTAGGCCAAAAAAATCAGTCCTCGCAAAAAAGAAAACCCTCCCTTCAAATTTTAAACTACCTTTTAAAAAAAGCTCATTTTTTGTGTCATTTATTTCAAATAAATTAAAAAAATATATATTGATGTAAAGCCAGAATGCAAATAGGAACAACAAAAGGAAATTCCTCTAATTGGGTTACAGAGTTAAACACATCAATTTAAGCTAAACACTTTAATATCACATGGCGATACCATTGACTGAACATATATTTTTATGCATTAAGATAATAACACATTGAAAAGTCTCAGCATCTTTTCTGAGTTAAAAATCCAAGTATCTGCCTCTCCAAAGACGGCTATGGAAACCAGATGCATGTTTCTGTTAAAAAAAAAAATAAAAAAGACAGCAAAGGGTAGCAATGTATATTTTACAGTGGAAGTCCTAAACTTATTTCCTAGAGGGATCTACCTGCATTGCAGACTGTGCTACTGAAACTACACATAAATGCATTTGGGAAAAAGGAGGCAAACAGCAATCCTACAAAGCTTATAGAATACTGAGCTCTGAAAACAACGGAATTGCAGGGTGAAGGAATAATCATCCTCACTAAGAAAGAATCAGACAAAAATCACTATGCCATTCTATAAATAACATATAATTGTCAGTTCCAAAATTGTACAAATATTCATAGTATTTTGTTGGTTAACCTTGTAGTTAAGGCTCCTTCTGCCAGATCATGAATTTTTCTATCCTCCAGAGCAATCAAAACCAGAACAAAACCGAAAAAACAATGTAAAACTGTCAATATATGTTTTGGCCAACAAAGCAGAAATGCAATTTGTGTAGCAAGAACAAAGGCTTACCACACACCTAAAAGCATGTAACAGGATTTAATCGATAAAATAGACATAAGCACAGTAATTTGGCATAGCGTTGGAAGGTTGTGCTAGGAAAGAAAGCTTGTTATGAGTAGCGATCAACTGTGAGTCCCCAGCCCTGCCCGATTAACCCCATTATCAGCTTTTTAGAAGAGCTTGCTGTGTACACTGAAGCTTGGCTCCAAAGGTCCAGTGGTCCCTTGCTACGATGCACGGTTCTAGCAGCGAAAATGAAAATACTCTGAAAATACAGGGAGGTAAAAGACAGAGGTCATAGATCTCCAAACTCTTGATTTACTGAAAAAGTGAAAATTTAAGATCCAGGTTAAAAACAACAACAACAAAAAGCACTCGTTTTAACAAAAGTTTTTATAGCTATAGAAGAAAGGAGAAAACCAACAAGCAAACAAGAAGAAAACAAGCAGGTAAAGAACAGCTCCAGGCAGCTGCTACAGACTGGAAAAGCTACCCCCTCTCATAGCCAGAGGACATGTGCAGAGAGCAGGGTGATTACACAAGATTTTTGCACACAAAAAAGGGAAAACAAGAGAATCAAAGCAGCAAATACTGAAACAGAAACACTGCAGATAGATAAGCAGGTGACTGCACTTACAAAGAGGCCAACTCTAGCCCAAGCTAGTTAGTGGAGCAGGCGGGTCAAACCCTAGCAATAGATGCTAATAAGACAGAAAAAAGCTTCTCATTTGTTTCCTTTTGTCCAAATTGCACTAGCCAATCTCAAAAATATGCTCCGAATACATCCATTTAACAGCGTGAATTAAAACCTATGAAGCACTCAAAATGCTTTTCCCCTTCTCCTCCTCACTTAGACTAAAACACAAGCTCTGTTTCAGAGATCGGTTTTTAACAATCTTCAATAGTATAGTTCGTTAAATTAATAGGTGTCCAGTTGAACATATTACTGGAAAGTAATTCTGATTTTTCTGATTTTTTTTCTGATTTTTTTTTGATCTAGAAGCCACAATAACAAAATCTGAGGAGAAGTTCATTTCATTGTTCAGAGAGCTCCCATAAGAATCTTGTTTTGTTAATATTTGACCAAAATGTTTCCTCTACTTCATTCTAAGAAACAGGAAGAGTTCAGCTCACCTATCTGCTTAAGCAGCAGCATAGCTATACTAAACTTATTTAGAGGATAATTTTCATATTACTAGCAAACTGTCTGCCTGTCTGCCTAAGCTGAGAAATTCTAGCTGTACATTTCTAAGAAGCAGTACACTGTGACAAAGGGAAGTAGATATTATTGAAAAATACCAATCTACTCTCACTAACAGATTTTTTTTTTTTTTTTTTTTGGCTCAAGAACTAAGCGATATAGACACTATCCTAAGGAAAATATGTGGTTAACCAATGACCAGTGCAAACACATTTGAGCTCAAGTCTTACTGAACTTCTCCATCCTGGAAATTACAGACTGTGAGGAAAATGTTGATGTATCAGATTCTGGCTTTGAGGAAGAACCAAATTGAATCCATGGACTTACAGATTCCTCTCAGCTAGTAATGGTTGCATGGAAAATGAGACAGAATCAGGACTCAAGGAGAAGGGAAAAAGGCAAGAAAGATCACACAAATGTTCCTCGTCACTTCTGTTCCCAGAAAATATTACATCTCTTCTGGTAAACCCTAGATTTCTGAATGACAAGTCAAAAATATGAGTGGTAACAATAGGCATGGTGTAGGCTACATATAAGAAGGAAAACTAGAAACAGTGTTCTGCCATCTTTTTGAAGAACCCAGATTAAATAAAAGATCAACATTCTTCCCGGGTTTTGGGCATGTTCTCATATAGTGGACCTGTCTCTGGGTGTGACAAAATTAATTTTACTTATGACATTCTTACTAACAGGATATGTAAAAACAATCAACAGTAAAACAAGTCTTCTTCCATTCAGGCTAGCCATCAAGATTAAATTGGCATTATCAGAAGTTTTAACAGTGTTAAATATCAAAACTACAGAAATTTCTTGCTAGTGATGCCATCTTTATCCTCCCCAAAACACATGATTATTTGGATTCTGGAAACCAATCTAGAACATCCTTTCAATTGAAAGTCCTTTCTCAGAAAAGGGAAGATCGAAGGGGTAAGAAATAAAATAAGCCCCCACTCCCCCAACCCCCAGATTCAACCATCCCTGGGGATGAACAAACAAACAAAAAGAGATATTTTACAGGATGTAAGTGCTGCCATTCACAAACTAGGCAACAGGCAGACCTGCCAGCAACCCAGTAAAAATAGAGAGCAGGAAATGACAACAATGTGTGGTCATAAACACATTGCAAATGGAAAAAAATCTCTGTTCCTTTTTAGTTAAACAGGATTCTGAAGCAGAAAACAAAAAGTAACAAAAACCTTAATCTCTCTCTAGCAGGAGAATAAAAGAAGAGATTCAAAATGGAGGAAAATAATATTCTTAAAACGATTTTTAGAAATTTGCTATTAAATAATTCTGCATCTGGCAAAAGCTGGATAGGATAAAATCCTCTTGCAAGTTTATAGCTCTCTGACATAAAAGATAAAAAATACATAGCAGTATCTTTATAATACTCAAAAACATCCTTAGGAATTAGCTCGATACATTATTTTTTGGATAAACTTTGCACAGTAGAAGTCATATTTTCTACAATGAATTTTTCTAAGGAAATAATCCTTTCTAAGAAGCTATCTATGACTGTTCTATATAATGCATGTTTGAAATCCATGTGTTAATAATATTACTTCTCACGTAAAAGGTAGCTGATGTCTGCAATAAAAAAGTAACCTGTAACTCCTGATTCTTTCTTAACATCTGGCAAGCAGATGCGAGGTTCAAAGATGAATGTAGACAACAAACTAGCTGAAGGCATTTCACACTGTGAGATAGATCTACTTTATTAAAGCCTTCATTACTAAGGATTCTGGAGTCTTTTTCAATCTGACACCAGGAGCAAAGACCCAAAAGACAAGTTCTCCAAGGGTACCAAAGCTGTAAAATAGAGTAAGCTATAGCAGGCAGAGTGAAGTTACAACATTGTTAAAGGAAATGAATAATTGAAAACCTATTCCATAAAGAGAAGAAATATTCTAAATTACTGCAACATCTCTAGAGCTTTTGCTTATTAAGCTCAAAACAATAACTGCAAAGAATAATTACTGACACTACAAATATCCATTGCATTGTTTCTCACCAGATGTAACAATATACATTCAGTGTGAACAGATGAATCAATATCATATTTTGTTTCAGAACATATAAGTCCAAAAATATCTAACAGATTTCTTATTAAAAAATAATGTTTATGAACATGAGAGATGACCTTATTAGAGTGCAAACTACTGTCCAAAAAGAAAAAAAAAATCAAAATTATACATGTAAAAGAAAAAAAAACACAAAAAAGCCTCATCATAAAGAACAATCATATATAAAGAAAGAAATATATAGGCAATTAGTCTCAAGAGAATTGCATACAGATACAAACTGAGACTTTTACAAGGTTCAGTATGATAATATGAAACTCAAAATGGGACTAGTCCGAGTAGCCTAGACTGTCTGAATCTTTCTCTCTTTGTGCTTAGACAAAAAAGTTAATGAGTCAAACAGCAAACCAACACAGCAGGATTTCCTTGGGTAAAAACTGATCAGACCATTCTCTTGAATCTGAGTCTACTATGCCTTAACAGTCGTGATGACTGGTAAAATTGCATACGAGCAACAATCATTTTAAATTTGGAACTACAGACATATCACCCTTATCATAGTTCATGTGTTTTAGATGATGCAATCTATAAAAAGGAATAAGATTGTTTAGAAGATTTGACTAGTCACAGAAAAAGGAGAGGGGATTATTTTTAATATTGACCACTGGTGGAAAAGAAAGAAAATTTGAAACCAATATATATTCCAATACCAATATATATTCCCAATTCTGAAAATGAAAAAAAAAAAAAATCAGGTTGAACACACAAACACTGAGATAGGATTATATTTATATCTAATATCTTTTTTTTTCTCCTAATGCCAACTGTCCATTTTTCTAATGCCAATTAGCATTGCCTATGTCTAATGCAAAATTATGATCAGACAAAATGATCAAGTAGCAAGGAAATCTGGCATTAATTTTAAAAATATGTCAGCAGAAAAGCAGCATTGTGTTTTCCACCTTTAAAGAATCAAATAATTTTTATTTGTCTATGGTACAATTCTATTATCTCACTATTTCATCGTTCTCGCTATCATCTGCCATCACATTCTGCCAAACTTGCTCGCCTCTACCACTTCTAAATTTAAATTCAATTAGTTTACCACAGAAATTATTTCAAGTTTACACAGGAATAGATATACCATCTAAGTGTTTCTTCAATGCACAGTTATCCAAACTTGCAGACAAAGTCCATATACTCCATTTCCCTATGTTAATTTTCATCCTTTGTTTGACTCTCATCATCTTGTCAGAAAACAAGCAGAAGTCAACAACAACAAAAAAAAACCCTATCATAAGAAAGCTTCCAGTTTTTCCACAGCAATCCTTTCCATAAAAAGAATCACAATTCTTGCTTGTCCCTGTTTAGAATTAAAATAATTCTCAGACTGCAGAAATAGGTTTTGATTACTTAATATTATGCAGGACAGCCAGATTAGTGGCGGGAAACTGACTGATAGATTACATGTATTTGTTCTTATTTTCATTAGTATTTTTTGTTGAATATGACATTTGCAAGAAGATACACATGAGACTAGAACCAGCAGCAGTAGCTGTTTATGCATTTGGAAAATTGCCTGCTGTGAGCTGAACAAATGCAAACAAACATTACACAGGCTATAAAACAACCATCCTCAGGCAGTGTTAGAAACAAACTTTTTTTTGCATAAGATTTTGTATATTTTAAGAGCGATTACAGGTTTGGTAGGGATTTCAACTCTCAAAGAAACACTAAGGCAAACATTGTAGTTTATGGAACTCATCAGAGAGAAGTCGCTAAGATGAGATAAGAGATCCTCCCTTTATAGTTATTAATTGTACATAAATCGATGTATTCACCAATTAATGGACTCTTAGTACATTTTAATAACATCTAATTTTTTCTCATTGAAGAGATGCACTTAATATATTAAATGTGGATTAAATTATTTTAATTCTGTCTCAAAAAGAAAATGCACAAACATGTATGCGCAAATAACATACAATCCATTTTTTACACACCACAGAAATAAAAGGAGAAACTAATTTCCAGGATAGTATCTAGAAAATTTTAATTTTATCCAAAAGTTATCTTTATTAAATGTGTAAGAGTCAAGATGTTTTGACTACTACTGACAAAAAACAGTATCAGAGGAGTTAACTAAGACAATGGTGTCTAGGGAGTAAACTAGCTACTCCAAAGAAAGCTTAGAAATGAACAAGTGATGATAGAAGCAGAGGGAAAGGAAGCTATAAATTGATGAGCCAACAAGTCTTGGTCAGACATTCCATTTTGGGATGATCTCTCTCCTTCTTGAATGCTGCAGCTTACTCCTTCCGGACATTTTTCCATCAGTTCAAAGTGGGGACAGTGGGAAAAGGCCATCAAGAGCCCTAAGTCCGTCTCAGAAGAACAAGGTGTCTACATTATTTTAGAATTGCTTTTATTACCAAAGGAATTAAAAAAAAAAAAAAAAAAAAAAAAAAAAAAAAGACCTGCATTCTAAAAGAAAACCCAAATTTAAATGAGACAAAAACAAACATAAAGCTTTCTCTACTCACAGCTTTTTCTACCTCTAACTCATGTGACAGTAACACATAGCTCAGATCTGTTCTAGACAATGTTTTGTTGGGTTAAGAGAGAATCCAAGTGTGGGCACAGCTTACATTTGGAGTAAATTTATCCACTGATTATTAAATAACCAAGGAATGTGGAAAACAGAGTACCTTCCCTCTGCAGTTTATATTTTGCCCCAAACATCATACATCATGCCTAGGTGACAGGTATCAATGCTGTCCACATGCCTTCTGCCAAGAGAGCTGGTCGCTCCAGCCAGGGCGAATTAAAGGGCTCTAGTGAGAGTCCTTCTTGTGCCGGAATTGTCACGAGCGAGAGAAAGCTCAGTAAAAGCATTGAGAAGGATCTCTTCTTGAGATGACTTGGCTTTTAACTACCCCATCAACAACTGGGGCATGCCAAAGATATTGGATTAATTATCTGTATTAGATTTGCAATAAAATGACATCCCAGCGAACAGATGTTCTCTGCATTTGCCTCAGTCTTTCTGATTCAAATTTGTCACACTATGCATAACAGATATAAGCAGAAAGAGTTGCTGTAACAGCACAGAAGCAAGTAAGACCCTAAGGTGTTTCTCTCCTCTCCTCTTATTAACCCTTGCAGCTTTTCCTCAGCATATCTAAACAAAAACAAACTCACACTTTAAAAACTTTGTTTTCTCAGCAGTTTACAAAGGTAATTATAACCTCTACAACTCTACAAGGCAGCAACTTCAAAAAACTTACAAAAGAAATCCTAAATCAAAACACTATTAAGCAGTCACTGGAAAAACGGCAACTGTCCCCCATTATCATATAACAACGCATCTCTGCATCAAGTTTGAGGTCTTATAGATATGCCAGTATGTTGCACTTTTGTTGAAGTCCTTTCTGTATGCTCTTCAGATGGAAAGGTTAGTCAATATGGTCCGGGAGATCTGTATGCTACTCTTGGAGAAAGCATATTACATCATATTAAGTGTAGCAACAGCTGCATTTGCACTATTGTTTCTGTGTTGCTTCAGTTAATGAAGTAAGATGACAAGAAAAGAAAAATCAAGATCAAATTTTAAGATTTCCATCAGCTGAATCAGTGCCGCTGGCTCTGCCTCAGGGTAGAGTGCCAAATGTAGAAAGTGTCCTAGACAGCACTGAAAACATTGCAGGGCTGCCCTTACAAAACTTCCCTGTAAGATACGTTAGATCAACTCTTGGATCTTAAGAGCCATTTAAGAACTACTATAAGCCAGATTCAGGTCTTTAAATGAATCTACCCAAATGTTGTCTTGTGAAATCTTTAAGGAAAGCATTCTGACCATCCTGTGGCCATATTCAGATGCTTCTCATTGCCTTCACAAACCTTATCATATAGCTGGTAATAAATAACACAAATCACCTTTTAAACCTAAGCCATTCCACATTTCAAAAGCCATTCTGAAACTTCAGATTAGTCTACACAGCTATACTCTGCAATGACATCCAGCAGTCTCAGAATTCTTGAGCATAAATAAGAAATAATCTAACCACCAACACAGTCTTATGCCAAGCCATGTCAAATATCCCTGTATTTATGCCAAATTAATTGGCTAGTGGGTGAGTCTCTTCCTTTGCCCTTTGCTAGTGTTTATACTGGCTTTCTTGATGATCACAGCACCTAAGGAGAATACAATAAAATAAACTTGATAAGGTTCTGACAGCACGTAAAATATAGCCATATATTCATTTCAGAAGGACAAGAAAAAGAGATGTAAAATTTTGATAGTTGTAGAAGCACTTTAATCACACAGGATGATGATGCTAAGCTAAAGCTCTACTAGCAACTACTTACAAGGGTGTTGCTTTGGAGGACACACTTACTTCTCCCTTGTGCCCAAGTCACTAAACCACATAAACATGTTTGGTTCCTACAGTTGCATGGTAACCACTTTGAAGTGACTTAAGAAAATTAAACTATCCAAAAGGTCTTTAAATTTAGACTTGTTTAATTTAGGCATGTGTCTGTAATTCCCAATTTATTTTTAAAAGTGTCCCAAAAGGAATTTACATACCTAATGTGAGAGGTCAGCTGATAAATTTGGAAAGCACTTCCTATGATTTTGTTTCAAAATTTCTTTCTCTTCCATACAACTTAGACACAGTTGTGAGACTTTTTAAGGAATAACTGTTCAAAACACAGCATGGGAGAGAGGAAAGATGGACAGCACAAAAAAAAGCACAGCACCCGCTGCCCATAGATTACATCTGAATTTGCAGCTAAACGTGGCCCTGCAAAATTTCTAGTTTTCACATATGTTTAAAGTACACAGAAAAGACACAGAGGGGAGAAAAGACATGACACAGAAGGAGAAAAGACACAGAGGGGAAAGGAAAGACAGAGTGGGGCTTGAATGGGTTTGTATCAGAAGACCTACCAAAAAGATTTAGAATGAGGTACTTCTAAAAACAAGCAAACAAACAAACAAACAAACAAAACCACCTTGCATTTAATTGGCATAGACCACAGCTGAGTAAATGACTATCCTTTGGAAACATGAGGTACCTCCATGTGTACTAACACATGTACTTCTTTTAACAATTACTGACTGTGAAACAAACTCATAGAGTATATATATTTACAATGCATTTGTAATCTGATGAATTTAATAGCCTTAATATAGGAAAGCAGACAATCTGCCTCCATTAAAGAGCAGCCATTCCCTAAGTCTAACTTACATGCAAATGACTACGATACCTTTCAGCTCTGCCAAGAATTATTCTTCTTTTAAAAATCCTTTGTATAAGTAAGTCCTTCAAAATGTATCCTATTAAGAAAGGAAAAACCAAACTGGTATTCATAAACATGCTCACTTTTTTCTTCTAACTCCTTAAAACACACTTATAGCTAAAATTAAAAAAAAAAATCACAAAGTTGTTGAGTCTTTGCTCTCCACAGTGCAGTCCTAGAACATGTGTGGTTAGGACTAATATTAAGATAAAAAAAAAAATATATATCCTTTTTGCAATTTGGGAAAAGTCACCAGTTGGAGCTGTTACTGGTAACAGAATTAAATTTAGTAAAATATTACTGAATTAGATTACTAAAGTAAATAGAGGTTTTGGTGCATTCCTCTAAGTGCAGTGCTCACAGTATATAAACCAACATTTTCTTTGTTTCTATGCACACCCACACATACACGCACACACACATATGTGTATACGCGCATCAGTAGCTCAGCACTCTCCCCAGATTTCAGGCTCCCGTCTGTCTTCTCAGACACGAGGGTGTGAGAGTCAGAGGTTACAGCAGATTATCTTATTTTTGTTTCTCTTGCTGATAGACCAACACGTTAGTTACTTAAGTAAAACAGAGATATGGGATGAAGATGTATAACGTCTTTTACATGACCTTTAGAATAGGCTGAAGGTAAATAACTAGATTTTACATCTAAATTAGGGAAAATAAAGCCCACTAGGAATGATTACTCAGCTCCCCAAAGAAATGAATACTGTGAATACCTCATGACTATGAATTGCAATCCTCAACATTACAACAAGAGTTAAGTAGAAATGTTGACCAGTTACAAGTTTTCCTTATGACAAACATGAGTAGCTGCAACCACCCTATCACTCCTTTTAAATTTAAAGATATATGAATGTGAATAGTAACATTTGCCTGGCATGACCGATAATTCTTGAGCTATGTGCAATTTTATTTTGCTCTGAAAAGCCACCATGCCCTCCAGTTGACTATCAAGATGTTGCTGCTCCTTAGTCCCCCACACTACATGTTCTGTCTCAATGTATTAAAACTATGCTTGCAATTCAGGACACACACTTCATTTATATTAACCTCTTTTCTAGGAAATATTGCTTTATCATCCATCAAAATGCTAACCATTGGATTTTTCATAAGTGCTTCATTAGGAGATTACTGGGGTATGGGCTGCCTGTATTTACCTAAGGTAACTTGCATTTTATTTTTGCTATGAAACACAAGTTAATGTATTTCCTAAGAGAGAGAACGGTACTAATTCATGGGCGAAGAAAGTAAATATTTTTTTGGGGGGAGGATGAAGTAAGTGCAAAGAATGTAAGTGATGTATGTAAAACACAGAGACTGCAAACTGCCATTACAGTGGATATAAGAAATACGGAGAATGAGGGGGAAGCAACAACTTAAAAATTAAACATGAAATTTGTCACGTGAGAGAGCATCCATCACAGTAACCCGTGAGATTAAAACTCTAGAGTTTCTTGTTAGCAGGAAAACAAGAAAGCCAGCCTGCAGTCTAGCTATCAAACAAAAAGAAATGGTACAACATAATTACTCTAGAGTTCTTATGCAATTAAAAAAACATAAATTTGCTTAGTATTTGATGAAAATTGTTTCACTTCACAGTGTTTTCTGGACCAGCAACATGTTCAAAGATTAGATATGATAAATGCCTCTCAACTGTTTAGTTTTATAAATGATAGCATTTCTTTCCACCACAGTCATCCCAAAGCTTATTGTCTTGTCAGTGACAAGCACATACAGCAATTTACTACGACCCAAAGTCAGAAGAACACATGAGGCTTGATAAGTTTTGCAGTGACTTTAAATTTTAGCACGCACATGCACAAAGCACTCGATTTATCAAGATTCCCATTAGGTCAGAGAACTGCTATAAACAGAGCTTTAATTTAGTTTTAATCATCTTAAAGCCTTTACTGATCCTTAGCACTGAGAATAAAGAGCTCTAAGAATAGTTGTTATGTCCTCCCTGCTGGGAAAAATACACACTTTTGGTACATCTCAGGGACTTCACCAATCTTCTTACATAAAAATGAGCTGAAAAATCAGCTGCAGAAACTACAAAAAAAACAGTCTGCCCTGCTTCTTCAGAGGCAATCCTGCAACAGGCAGTTATATTAAGGTAATCCTTACTTATAAAGCCCCAATACCATATTTCCTCCACCTGCACAGGACATATGCATTACTGTACAGTATTAATTTCAGTATAATGTTTAAAAATAGATTCAACTCGTTAGCAATAAGAGCTCACTCAATACTCCTGCTAAAGAAGTTACAACAATGGAACAATGGAAAAATATCATTGATTTTGGATGTAAATCCGTTTTTTCAAAGTTTAGGTTTAATCCTGTCTGGTGATATTTGAAACACTAATGCTCTCATTTCAAACCACTTTATATAAATTCAAGAAAGTTTTCCTCCTGCAGGATCATTATTAGTTATGATTTAGGATGTACATTATAGCTCTTCCAGTCATATTTCCTAATCTTTGGCTTCCATATTTCACCCTCTCATATTGTAAACTGTGTTGTAGGGATTTTCCTTACTTGATATTTTTTCCATATTAAAGCTGAGCAAGAAATAGTTCGTGTTAAGGTGGATAAAAATAGTAGCATTTAATGAATGTCACAGCTGCATAGAAAAATTAATGTGGGAGGAAAACGATAAAGATTTAAACGGATTTTAATTAAAAATGAGATGATCTCTTATAATGCATATGTTCTCAGAATATAAAACCAAGCTACCACTGTATCTATTCAATATGCAGGCTATCACTATATATATTTATCACGAATGCCTGTATTTCAAGCGCATGATTACATCCTTATTTCTCACGAGAAAGCTTCCTGGTCATGTTTCCTACTAAACAGCTAAAAATGATCATATTGTCAAAGGGACAAGGCACCTTCCAGTTCCATGAAACCCACAAGGAACATGAGACAAGAAGTTCTATCTCAGCAGCAGATAGCGGATAGCATAGGAGCCGCCAGGCCCTTTTCTCACTGATTGCACCAGTGCTCAAATGGTGCTGGTATATCTGGATAAATAATACTGTACACCAAGACAAAAGACATAGTTTCCTAATTTCTTTCTTTCCTATAAGCAGCTCTGAAATCCTGGACATATCCTACAACCCACTGTGAAAACTGCCCAGGATGCAGCAGGACCACTGCTGTCTGACACCGCTTCCTAAGCAACAGCACAGGACCTGAGCGTACTAGGGACTGCTGAAACAGGTACCACCAGCACAAACATACTACCAGGCTCCAGAACACTGATTTCACTACTTTGTGAGTTCAGCTTTCATATGCAGAAATCTCTCTTTCTTCCACTCTTTTCTTTAGTCACTGACTCTTTAAGGAGGTTTCTCCATCCAAGACTCAAGTAGCACCTTCTTCTCCAGAGCCCTGTCTATACCTTACAAGGATGGCATTATTCACATCAGATTCTAAAAGTGAGGAGAGAGAGACAGATTTAGGAAAAAAAATACTCTGGAAGGAAGGCAACTTCTCAGCAAGGAGATACTCTGGTTCTCTTCCTTACTCTTAACACCCAAGTGGCAAAGAAGAGAATCTGAGACCCATTACTCGCACAGGGAAAAAGAGATATACCTCTTCCTACTTGAAACAATGGAAAGGCCAACCCTCTTTTCCAGATTGATCTATCTCTTCTCCAACCCTCCTGAACTAAACATTTCTTCCAAAGAAGACAGTGAAAATAGGAAGATCTTACCCTGAATTTGAGAGCAGTAGAGAACTTGACATTTTCCTGTCTTAAAAAGATGAGTCCAAAACTCAGAAAGGAAAACAACTTTTCAAGCTTCTCTATACAAACATTAAATTTGCTAATATGTACCTGTTCCACTTCTCTCAAGTTTCTCTCTCATCAACCAGCAAGCTCTTGTGTCATTGGGCAGACTACTAGATATTCAGCCCCCTTAGAATATCCAAAATGCCAAATATCCAAAATATCCAAATGGGCAGATACCTGGAGCATTAGACTCTTTCTGGACTTGAAATTTTGCCTCTATAGAAAAAAACTCACCCTCTGGGACAGAACAAGGTTAATAAAATGTTGAATGTGAAGCTATTCAGAGGATACCCTCAGAGAACCAGCTTCTAGAAGACTGTTTTTTGTATTTAAACAAGCTCCAGTCCATGTCCAAGTCTCGTAGGGGAATATTCCTTAACTGACGACATTTCACAATATGTCTGTAGAGACTGCTAGCAGATTGCCTACTGCATTGTGCCAATGGATATAATCCCAAGCAAAAAAAAAAAAGTAAAATACAAGTAGTAAAAGTAGCAAACAAAAAAAAAAAAGTCTGTTCAAGTAAAGCTATGCCTACACCATCATATGCATTTTTGTCCTTTGGAGGTCACAGGCAGAACAATGCATTCCCCAGGGATGTCAAGGCTGGCCTCGGTAACACGTTGCCAATGCATGGGTGGGGGAAGCTTTGGAAGTTTATCATTCCACCCATTTTCACAAGAGATAAGTATTTGGACCATTATCTTTCTGGAACAGGAAAGGTGTTTCTGAGTGCTAGATTTTTTTTCTGATAAACTGATTAAATATGATTTGGGACAAAAGTGAAATTTATCACTATTTACTGGCAGTTAAGTGAATTTCTTTTTCTAAATGGTTCAGTGACTCCTCAGATTTTTATCCACAACCAGCAAATTTAGTAATATTTGGTCTCTGTGCCCAAAACCAAGAATTATCAGTATGTAACGTGATCCAGTACTTCTATCAGACCAACAGGGAAGGAGCATATTGAACTCAATTAAATGCACAAGTTTTAAAATGTCTAATCACAGACAATTTGTTAAAACACAGCTGCTTCCTCAATGTCTTTAATAACTCAACTGCCAAAACTGTCAATGAAAACTGTATTTATGTTATGGGTTTCTTTTAACATTTTCTAAAAATTTTTAGGGTAGGGGCTTAAGGATCTGGTCTATTTACAGAAATTACTATACTATAAACAAAATGATATTTGTGTCCAGCATAACTTCTTCAGTAGCTGACAGTCTCTAAGTCTTCATTTATAAACAAGTAGATATAAAAATGTCATGATATATTTTTTTAAAGAAGTATGTTACTTCACATACAGCAATACACTTTTTTATTCACTATGGTTGCCCTAGCATCGGCCAGAAACCAATAAATTTGGCAATAAAAGAAATAATGAGAAACCTATATATAATCAGATGAATCCAGGTTTGCATGTTAGTTATTTTTTAAGGTATTCCATTAAAGATGAGTTATTTTACCAAATTATGGCCTGCACTGTACAGTTTTTTATCAGAGTTCTCAGTGTCATTAAGGCTAAAGGCACCTGTAAGCAATGAGCTCAGCCCTGACTCAGGAGCTCCACTCTTGCCTTGACAAAATAACTTCCTCACCAAAAGGATAAAGAGAAACCACAGGGAGGAAAAAAACAAAGGGGAGGGGCCACGGCTGGAATCAGCAAAAGTGTTACGTGCATTTTTATAAATGAATAATCCTAAATGAAAATAATGTGAATCTGTTCATTCAGTATCCTATTGCACAATACCAATAGCACACTGGAAAAGCTCAGCATCCCTTGGGACATTGATTCAAACGCAGAGACATTAAATGAATGGAGGAACTGATGCACATGTGAACACATAGCAATGCCTAAACCAAGAAACAACAGCTGTTTTACAGCAAATAAATCTCTAATACATCTACCTCTGAATTAGAGCAGTGTGAGCTTGAACAAACACCACATTTACTCATCCCTTCTGCAAAAACAGCATTTTCCATGAAAACGGGCAAGGGCGTAAGCCCTTCAGCCATCCCTCCTGCAGCAGAATAGAAACCACTGGAAAATAAAACAGTCCCCCTGCGCCCAACCACACACAAACCTCAATGACACCTTACAGTGAGTCAGCAGAATAACTAGTTTGCAAGATACCATTGGACATAGGACTAAAAACCAACACAAACATAAGAAAAACAAAACCAGGTAAGAAAGACAGTTGAAGTACAGTAGAGATCTGTAAACAAAGCTGATGAGAAGTGCAACTCCAGCAACCATAAGTGAAACACTACCCAGGGGAGGAGATGCAAACACATCCTCGGGACACTGCACGTTGCAGAGTGCCCACTGTCACGGCCGGCGGAACCCCCTCCTGGCATAATTTGCTCTCCGGAGGACCCACACCATTGAGTTCCGCAGTTTTATCAAGTTTCCCTGGGGTTTCTCCTACCTCATTAACACACACACACAAACTGCATACCCCTTGCAATAACTGTATACAATCACGTAAGAACAGCGTAATCTGCTCTTTTATTTCCTTCTCCAGCTAGAACAGCAAATCACTCGGCTAAAATCAGAATCTCTCAAACCTTTCAAGCCAAAACCTTTCAGTTCTTTCCAGCCAAAGCCCTGGAGTTCTTTCAAGCTCTGTCATACATCCATTTTATACTTCTTTTCTTCCTCCTTCCTAAGATAATCCTTTCATCTTGTACTCCAGGAAACACCTGTCTAGGATACTCATAGTAAAAAAAAAAAATCAAAATTTTGTATTTACAGTCTAGTTTTACATTTTTTCCCAGACAACCAAAAAGCATCTTTGAGGCCAAACAAGTACAGATTTCTATCCTGAAATAATATACTAAACCAATAATAGAACAATAGAGGGATTTTAAAGTCCTTTACAAATATTGCCATTCCTGCATGCAGTCATTACATTGTTTCATACTTATTACATAAAATAGTAACCTGAGGCAGACACCTTAAGCCAAAACCCCAAAACAGATTACAATCTATGCTAGGTTACCAAAAAATACAAACACATATTTCTTGTCTGCTAAGAAAGGATTCAAGAAATTAATTTTATGGGTAGAAAAAAGAAAAGGAAAAAGAAAAAAGCTTAATGTCTAAGTCTTTTTTTTCTCCCTCAATTTCTGCAAAATAAAAAGACACAATGACACCTTGAAAAGTAAAAACCACACAGCGACAGACTTAAAATCGCACGATTTTGAGCTGTGGTTACTGGCTCTGAAGCAATACTTTGTAGCAGAGCGATGCAAGACAGATGGAAGGAGTTGGCATGAGGAAGACGGACTCTCAGAAACTTCCAAGATCAGACAGGCTTTTATAAACAAGTTTCTGTAAAATATCAACAGAAAAAATCTGAGAGACTGGCAAGCTCTCAGGCAGTGTTAAACAGTTTGAGGAAATATTCTTGAATAATTTTGAATAATTCTTGAATAAGTTTAATTCCTTTAAGAGGATTGTTTCATTTCCTATGGTGATAATTGGTAAATTTTCTAACCAGATTCATCTGTTTGCAGCAGCTGCAGATTAGAAGTATGCAGCTCTGCACTGTGGCTTTTTGGGTCACTGCCTCTCAGTTATTATCTTTGTACCTTAAAGAAGCAAAATCTAGCATATTCATATAATGTATGATTAGTGATACTGCTGATATTGACATCACATTGCTATCAAGTTACAGAACATTGCATTGAGAAATCATGGGCCCATCTATTCTTCACTGCGCTTTGTTTTCTTCCAGTTCCTCTGAATGAAGTTTCTCCACCCAGTAAATCTTACACAGACACAAACATGGAATTTGCCAGACAAATAATATATGACTTTTCCATAATTTTATAATTGCTTATTCCACAACTATTGCAGAAATCACCAAATCTCTCAAGTGATGCAATAATTGCTGTAACAAGATGAAGGGTGAACACAAACAAACCGAAAAAAAACAGATCATCTTCCTTCCTGGAGTGCATCTAAGAAACTACTTTCGTAAAATACATGCTGAATCAACTTTTAAGGGTGTTTTTAATAATGAAACATCATGCAAATATGTTTCAGCTTTGTCATTGCTGGTAAGTGTGATGCAAAGCTATGGCACAAAATATTCTGGTAAAAGAGAGAAAAGAAAAATTTTAAAATATTTCTCCCCAAGGCTTTCTCAAAATTAAAGAGAAACAAAAAAAAAAAGAAGTTTTATTGGTATATAAATATTCTTCCTGTCAAAGACAACTTTAAGGCCTAGTATAATCAAAAAGTATCAGAGATTAAGTCAGATCATGAAACTACTACTAGGCAACATTCCTCATTCTTAGCCGGTTCAAAATAATTTCACTAAAAGTAATGTTAGTTTGTTAGTTCTCCTCTTATCTCAAACACCATACAGTGGCATGAAAAGCCATCCAGCCTGAGCAGTAAGCAAACATTTCTTAGCATTTCTTTACAGCTGTGACCTAAAAACAGCCTTTTGTCATTTGGCTAGCAATAAGTTGTGCAAAACTATCCAGAGTTTCAGAGGGAAAAAGCTTTGAGTGCAATGTAACTCTTAGATCTCTCCCCTCTACAATTCCTCTCTACAGTAAAGAGTACACTACGGAAAGTCAACATACTTCTGAGTTAAGACTCTGCCAGTTTCTGATATTTCCACTGGAAAAAAAAGCTTTTAATGCATTATGTAATTTATTATCTCTCTCCACAAAATCCACACCTTCTCTGCAAAAACTAAGAACTCTTTCAATTCAAGATGACAAATTAAAAAAAAAAAAAAAAAAAAGAAAAAAAAAGGTATGAAATTCCAGGCCATTATAAAACACAGATCCTCTCCCTTTTTTTCCCCCTAAACTCTGTCCCTGATGTTTAGAGGCTTTAGATAATTTGACACAACATATTTTATCCATATTAGCAAGTGGCTCAGTAACTGGTTCTCACCATTTTTAGCAGGGCTGGCTTTGTTCAGTGAGTTGCTGTAATGTGTAACATAACTCCCTTTTCAGCTAAAATACATCTCAGACACCTATATTTTGATTTACACCGTGGCTCTACTCACACTCCAGCTCCCAGATTACTTGTGAAAATTATCTTCATGTATTAATAAAGCAGGGTTGTTTTTCCGCCTATTTTATCTCCAGGGTCCATAACTATGCGATGAGACTGGATGTTTCCACCACCAGCACCATTCCCTTTGGATCATGGAATTAGTTCCATATCACCAGAAGTTTATAACATTTAGGAAATTGAGAAAATACTAAAGAAAGACTTCATTTTTTTAGGAATCAGGGATGTGAAGGAGTAGTCTTAGACAGACTCAAATGTAGGCTCCTAATATTTCTTCCTCATTTTGTTACTGGTTCATAAGTACATTGGGAATGCTGGTACAGCAGTGACCCTTGTTTTTAATAAAACTTGCAGCATAAAATGAATAATGACATATAAAATGTGTTTGCGTTGCATTAGTACAATACAGAGGATGCTCTCATAATGCCTGAGCCAAAGCCATATAAAGCATTATTCAGCCCTACACAAAAGATACCCTCCCTTGCTATTTTTAGTGAAATTAATGGAGAACACATAGGAAAAGCTACTCCTGCACTATCAACGTACGTTGCTTCTCTCAGAGTATTGGTGCCGATAAGTCTCTTTGCTCAGTGCAGCCATATGTTATGTAGTCACAGATACTATTTTCTTAGTTATTCAATTCAAGTCCTAACAGGAAAATACTTTTTTGAATTGTGGCCTTGGTTACTCAAAGCATTTGAGCTACTTGAGAGATTCTGACGCCCCCTTGCTTTGCTCTACATAATATTATATTTAGCAATGTTTATATTTTACTTTCTGAATTTATCTTACTTGGAAATTATGTTTTTCTTTGTGCCTTAACTGTGACTGAAGCCAAGCTATTCTTAACCCAGGTAGCAGTTACTCCCTTGCATATTTTGCAGCAATGAAGTTAATTTCCATTATGCTCCTTGTGGATGGAAACCGGGTGGTGCTTGAGATTTGAGTTTACTAGTTCATCACTGTTTGGGCTGCAGAAGATCTGGGAAAGCTCGTTTGTATTACCTGAGAGCTGTAAGGGGAAAAGGGAAATAAAAAAGAAGGAAACTAGAGGTAGGGAAAGGAAGAGGTGCATCACACTGCTGGGGTACGGTTTGAGAAAGGAGGAAGGAAAAGAAGACCATGAGAAGTGACTAAGTTGGGGAAGGAGAGAGTTAAAAGACACTGCAAGATGTGCCCCATGTACCTGTGATATGGAAGTTGCTGCAGGAGTACCTGCTTGAGAATGCTACTTTTATAAAGGTGTTTTGGGTCATATTTTGAATGTGAATGCATGCATGTGCTTTGTGGATCGAAATTTAAGGGAATTCTCTCCTTGCATGTATTAACAAATATATTAAAAATAATTTTTTTATCTGTGTTTTTCATATCCATCTGAATATTTGTAATTCAGCCTGTAAAATGTCTATCCACTTCATAAAAGACTGGATAGAAACTTTTACAAGACTCCTTGACACAGGCTGCTAATCAGAATCTGAAGAGAAGATGTTTATCTCTATTACTTAAACCAGATATCAGTCTAAGAAGTTGAATATATGGCTGCACTCAGAGGTTAGAGGGTCTGATTTTAGTCCTGAGAAGGTCAGAAGCAAATTTAAGATGTTTTTTAAATATTTCTTGGTATGTGTACTTTTAAGAGAAAAGGATGTTTTAGGAACTAACATTCATAACTGTAGCTTTTACAAAATGCAGTGAATAAAGAACAGGTTGTTAGCATGGAGTTTTTTTTTTCTCCATTCAAATTATTCAGAGTTTTGCATGTACTATAAATAAATAAATTAATTAATTAATGTTGGAACCTTAGAGAATATTTTCAAATAATATATACAAACTCGCGTTAAGATCAGTTTTATTCCAGCAGTTTTTACACAGTACACACTTTTTATGACAATTCACATAATCTGAAATCATTTAAAATACATTTTTGTGATGAAAATTGAAGTCAGATGGAAGTAATCAAGATTTTATTTGGGTAATGTAGAGGTAAGGTAAATGGCTTGTGGTGTTCTATAGCAATTCTGCCTAGTCCATTTAAAAGCCCCATTGGCAGTCTCTAAAGGTAGTTTGATCTAATTACCACTATGAGGTTGTAAACTAAAGGAAATTCTGTTCATCATCTCATGTGGTACTGTTTCTGCCAAAAGAACTGCAGGCTCAAATCAATAATTATTTTCTATGACTAGTTTGGTACTTCCATGGTCTCAGATAAGTGTTTCTGGATTGTATCTGAAAATTGTTGCCCAATGCAGCACAAAGTCATTAGTTTCCTGGCTTTATTTCACTATATTATTATATATTAACAGGAAACTACATTCTGACCCACAAAGGAGTGCGAAAGCTGCAATGCTGAGAAGATCAATGCTACAGTTGGAAAAAAAAGTCCAGCCAGAATTCTTGAAATCCAGCCACGCTTTCTAAGAAATTAGGGAGAGGTGGATAGCCCATTTGCACTTTTACAATTGAAAACATTTTGTTCTATTTTAATATTACTGGTCTATTCACACTGTGGATCAGTTGTTAGATTCTTGAATCTAACTTTCTTTTTTGTTTCTGTGCCATACACTCCTATCTGGCAAACCAACAAACGCCCAGTGCTGGATCCAGCATTAGAGTGGAGGACTTTGCACTTCCATGTGAAGGGTGGGATGAACTCTTTGAAACGCAAAAAGTTTTACCATGTAGCATTAAAAAGCTGTATTTTTGGCTACAGTGTCATGATTACAATTAGCCTCATAGTGCTTTAAATGCATAGTTTTCTCCATGGGGGAAAAGAACTGGCTTCTTCAGAATAAGGAATTTAGAATAAGGAATTCTTCACGGTTGTGTCTTGCCTATCAAGGGTTAGACTTTTGGGGAAGCACACACGCGCTAGAAGAGCGCTGCATTTACTGTGACACCATGCCTTCACGGCAAATTTTAACTTGGGGTTAGTATTAATAGTCTAAGAAACAAGTCTTTTGGGGAGACTACAAAAGCGTATCCAGAATGCCCAAATAGGGCAGGAGTAAGTTACATAGAAATTTGCAAATTGTAGATGATTTATCATGAATGAAATACATTACGGTATATAACAGCAAATTTTTTCATTGTTGCTTTGTCAGGAGTGAGCTCTAGTAGCTTTATCTGAATGACAGATTATATAGTTTTTCAACTGTGAATCAAAAATGCACAAACTGACTGTATGGGGAGCTTACCAGTGCATACAAAAGCTGATTCATTGTGTATGGGCTCAGATATCCAGTTTTGTATTACTCCATACTTATTCCTATACACACTGAAAAGATTCTCTAAGGATTGCAAGCAATCAAAAATTCCAGTGGAGAAGAATGAGGTAGGTGTCTTGACCACTCTAGCACTCCAGAATCAAGCATCTCTGTGGGTTAATAAACTTTTCAATTGCTGTGTTTGCTCCTCTACATATTACATGCAATATCTGCCTTTTTAGCAGCACTGCTGAATGAGGTAATGCAGTACTTCCAATGTAGGAAAAAGCAGCAGTGGGAGGAGAGGTTCTTCCTCCTATTTAGGAAGAGCATGCGAGCCTGGCTGCTTTTTGCAGTCCTTTCCCTTTTACTCTCTCAGCATCTACAATTTGTTCGGGATTTTGGAGGATACATTCCTGACTAGTCCTTAGTTTACAACGCACTTCAACATTTATATGGAGATCTCTTGAGCTCAATCTACATGATATTTCAGCTAAATACAAACTATCAAGCTAGATGTTCTCTGAGATAAACTCAGTCTCCACATACTTGATATTAACATAATCTGGTTATGGCAGAAGTTTTCTGATGCAGAAAGTACTAAACTTGGTGAAATCACTGTTTTTTCCCCTTCCTTTAGTGTTGCTAGTATTTTGTACTTTTAGTTTATATACTTGTTCTATTATTTTGTATTATTTATTAAAAGTGGGTTTTTTTGCTGTTGAAACATAACTGTATTTTAATTCTCTGAAAACTTTGAATAGGCCATTTTTAACAAAAATGGTAAGTGCTATAGGGTATGACCCACTTCTGTTGGTCCTGGTTTAGTATCCAGTTAATGCTGTCTTTTGCAGACAGAAAGATAGGGAATGCATAAATATATAAGCTACATGGTTTGATATAGTATAGATCTTCAATGTTTATTTCCAGAAATATTTAGCAGCAAACTTTACTCCAAGATTTACAAACTAACTGAATTTTTTATTGGCAATATAAATATTAAAGTAACATAACTACAAAGAAGCTGCAGTCAATGGAAGTTAGCTAAACTGTGTTGACCTGGAAAATATTAATGTGTTTCTAGATACACACTCACACATGTTTTAAATTCTTATATGGTGTAGTAAAGTATCTTACAATAAATTTCTTTCACATTTTAGTTGCCATGCAATTGTTTCTTGAATTACTTTTCCACATGGCCACTGTTTGGTTTGAGAGAAGAATTTAGAAGAGAGTTTGTAAGACTCTCTCTGTTGGTACTGGTTATAAAATAGTTATCTTCTTTGGGGAATAAGGAGGAAATAAGGGCTTTCCAAAAACAAAAATATGCAGTGTGCAAAACCAAAGCCAATTTTCAATTTTAAGTAACTGAGTATATCACATAAAATTTCAAGCTAAGATGTAGCAGAGCAAATAAACTATTCGTACTTTCAACCCAAATGGTATCTTAGATGAATTCCATGGAAGGCATCAATCCCTACTGAAAGTAGTTATTTACCACAAGTCGTCAGAGTAAAATACTGTTATGAATTACATCTTTCAAATAGTGCTGTGGTGGATTCTCTTACTGGAAATACGATTGTGATAAGCAGGACCTAAAATTTGAGGCAGGTAGGAGTACTTGCTTTGTAAGGCCCTCTGAAAACGTCAAGCACTGTTTTACTTGGTCAGGACATTTGTGAAACTGTATGTACATTTATTTATATGAAAAGCTTCTCAGTATTTATAGGTCTTTGGAAGTGGCACACAGGTTGCATCTAAAAACACATATACTCCTACCTCTCTAACAAGCTTGTCTTTGGTTCAGTGTACCAAAACAAATTGCATTTCCAGACAAGGATTCATTGAACCTGGAACAGAATGGATGGAGAAAGAAGCTCCTGATGGGAGAAAGAGCAAGAGGAATAGAATGGAGGGAAACCTCTAATGCACATGATCAGACAACACTGACCTTAAGAATGTTCAGGCAAGCTGAAAGAAGGCAGTACACAAAAAATAACATCTTGAAAAAATCCATGTCAGATTTTCAGACTGTTCAACCAATTTGTGTGTCATCAAAATCTAAGCACTTATAGCATAGCTGAACAGCAAAGCAGGCAAATTAAAGACATGTGCCCTGTTCATCAGAGCAACACCAGACGGCTTCAGTAACTCAGTGAGGCCCCATTTCTATTGCTTAAAAGCACAGTGCTTATAAAACAACTCATAGGCAATTCCAGCCTATGAGCTAATGTACTTTTCAAAAATGTGCATGAAAGCGATACTACTGTTTATATTAAATGTAGTTACTGCACCTCAGTATCCATTTAACTTGTGATTTTTTTTGCCCTGAAGTCCTGCAAGGATGATTTCAGTTTGTTCACAAAGGACTTTTTTCTTCTTGATTCTTGTACACTTGACAGTTTTTTGCTTCAAATTCTCTCTTCTAACTGCGGACCTCAAATATTGCCATTTATTCACAAAGTAATGGACTGAGAATCTGTTCTGTTGGGACAGAAGAAACCAGGAAGGAAAATTATTATGGTTTTATGAGTAAGGACCTATAGTTAATAGAGGTTGTATTAGAAAACGACCTTATGTATCATTTATGTAAATAGTGAGATCTTAAGGATAACTGAAATATTGAGATCTTGCAGATTCAGTTAAAATAACTATAGTCATAGCACGTCTAGCTATACAAGAGGTGCACAAGAGCAGTAGATAGCTGAGGCAGTGTGCTCCAGGTACCAGCTACTGGAAACGTCCTGGAGGATGTGAGCACGACTATGATAGTTTTGCACCTCTTCAGTAGCTCCAAGGCTCCTCTTGAGGAGGAGAATCCAGAGGATGAGTTGAAAAATTTAAGCTTTTCTTCTGGGTTACCTGCTTCTCCACTGAATATAGAGCGAGCCAAGGGGGTCTAGGTAATTTAAGTGAGGCATGGGGATGATTTTCCTAAAGTTGAGAAGAATTCACTAAAAGCTGTATTTTGACTGCTTCAGTGGATAAACAGAAGAAAATATTCTGTGCCTTAAAATTGCTTCGTTTCCCCCCTTCCTCTCCCTAACCCACCCAAAAAAGGGAAAAAGAAAAAAAAAAAACGGATCTGTAGATCTGTAACTCCTTGCAATCCCTAAAATTTCCTTGGACTGATCTTTCCCATAAAGCTGAGAAATGTCAGTTTATAGCAAGGGAGGAAGGGGGAAAATAGGGAATATTACTCTGCTTTTGAATCCCTTTGACTTTTGCCACACGTGCGTGCATCTGTGGCACTTTCCATCCTGGTGTGCTCTAACCTTGCCTGCCTCCCTCCCCCAATAAGTGAGACTCCAGGTGGCTTCCCCACTCTGGTCCAAACGTGGGAAAGCTGCCCGTGAAAGTATTAACAGTTCTATGCAGTAAGCTCATAATAGGGACTTGGAAAGGCACTTTTTAGTGGGTACCTGATTATCTTCTTCTTGTAGTCTGGCAGAGAATGTCATTCTGCAGATTTCAGCTCCACTTCTGTTTCCATGGTTTGAAACCAGCTATATCTGAGTTTTTCATGAACTTTGGGGTAACTAAGTGTCCTTCAAAATAGAGGTCTGTAAACTTGCACATGCCTTACTTTTCAGTCTGTATGCTTGGCAACCAATAAAGAAATTGTAGATTCAAGAAAAGTTCTGCTTAATCTGTCATAATCAAAATGTGTTGTTGATTGTAGTAACTTTTTAAATAATATTTCTAATTCACCCGTGGCCTGTATCATCTGTACTACTGTTTATATACAGAACTGCTCTCTACAAGAGTCAGTAATGACTATTCAAATGTTTATGGTTTGTTCTCGCATAAGAGGCTATAAATTCTAGGGCTAATAGCTAATAAATGTTTTGTCTTCTTATGGAGCTAAAATGTGTTTATTCCTAATTTCTACAGCAAACATGTAAAATGCTTGTAGAGTGCTGATGTTTGTTTATGAAAAGATCATTTAGATATTACTCTGATTCCTCCTACTCAACCCCCAAATGAATAAACTGGAGGTTTTGCTGGATATACAGATCAGAAATGTTGCAAATACTTCAGAGCAGAAGTTTTAAGCAATATTTTTAGGTCTTCTGACCCTAGTTGGCACTCTTTAAATAAATGTTTAGTGTAGCCATAATGGTTAAACATTTATTGTTAGTAAAAATATATTTAAATATTGTGTATTTCTCTACAATGATACTTTGTTAGTTTATTAGGAAACTAAATGTAGAATTTGCAATTAGTTGACATTGCAGAAATCTATTCCAAAAAATGGTTTAACAATCAACAGCTTAGTTGCAACAGAAGAATACAGGAAGGAAGGGAAGGTTCGGCCATGTACGTATTTGGAAAGCTGTCTTGCACTAAACCTTATTGTTTTGGACAAAGTAAGTAAATGAGCATCCCATCTGGTATAGTTTTAAAGAACAGCAAGCCCTGCTTCTTCTGAGCAGCTGTACTCCATAGCGTTCAGTGGCAGGCGCGAAAGGAGAGGAAGCAAACAAATGCAGAACTAGCAGGATTTTGGAAGAAGCAGAGGAGATTCCAACATCTGCAAGATTTATTGAACCCATTGAAAACTCCGACATTAGCAATGCAGTCCTTGTGTCATCCTTTTGCCTTCGCTATCCTCTCCCCGAGCCCAAGCTGGGGTGTTTACAAGCTCATGTGCCATGACACGCCGTTCATAGGATGGCTGCATATGATCAAACCAGCCCAAGCTGTGAGAGAACCTACTTTCATTAGAAGCCAGTGCTGGGCGTTGCTTCGGAAGACTAGTTATTCACTGCAGTTGGCTTTAAGCATTTCCCACTCCCTGAGAAAGACACTGTAAGTCGGGCATTGAAATCCTTGTTTTAAGCCAGTTAAACTCTTGATAGTATATTCATACTGAGTACACTATCAAATGCAAGTGTGGTTTCAAAGACAAGTAGCTAATTCTGGTGACAGCCTATGCTGCTGATGTTTTGGCTAATATTTTAAGAAGGTTGGCTTTATATGATGACAGTATGATCATCATATATGTATGATTAATGATCTGACATGCTAACAAACAGCAATGCACTAAATCAGACAGTTAAAAGATGCTCTGAAATGACAAACACTGCCAAATGTTGATAGTTTATCTTCATATGTTAGGCTGAAAACTGAGTCAACATGGGAGTAGTAGAACCGGGGCTGTCCATTGCCAGGTGAGGCTAAAGCCCAGGGGCTTCAGGAGTACTTGGTTTTATGCTTCTCTTATAAGGGTTTTTGGAGTTTCAGGCTGTGGACAGATACCCTAATCCATCTGCTTCTATATTGGTGGGAGAGTTCAGTTTGTCTGAAATTAGTTAGAGACATCTGACAAGCTGATCATCCAGCAGATTTGAGAGAATAGTGAAACTGAGTGGGAGTGAAATGATGAGGAGCTGGGGACAGTAATTTAATTCTCGCTGCAAGTCAGCCAACAAAAAAAAAGTTGTTCTTGTAACATACGAGAGGTAGAATTAGTATTGCCTTCTATTATTTGGTCAAATATTATTCAAACATCTAATAATCCAATAAATCAAATAAATAATCCAATAAATTTATTTTTTTTTACATTTCTAGCTAATAGTGCAAGATGGTTTAGTCACCCATCCCGACAACTAAGTATTTTTTTCAATTACCTGGGCTATCCAGTGACTAATGCCAGCCACTGTGCCATGAAAACTTTGGAAAAGTAACTCTTAATAAGTCTACACAGGTCTGTCTTGCTTTGTTCCTCTGACTGGTGAGAATCCTGGTGTAACTTTTAAACTGTAGGTACGTGGTCTAAGGTGAACTTTTGAGCAGCTTTTGGTGCTACACTTAACAGTTAAGTGCTGTATATGCAGCTCTTAATTATGCTTTTCAAATAGAGTTAAAGTTCATAGAAAATCTATATCTCGCACTCTTTAATTTTCAAAGTATAACTTAGTCCTTATACAGGAATCCTTTTTATGATAAATAATCTTTTTCTTCATGATCTATTTCCCTTAAGTATTCCACATTTCTCTTCCAGATTTGTTTTGCAGATGAGATGGTAAAACCACTTAGCTAAAATAAGATTTATCATCTCAGATTTAATCTCATTGTTCCTTTGACATGGATATCCAGGGACGTAAACAGCAAATATAAAAATCCTAGGGCACAATATAGTCAGCAGAGATATCTGAGCAGTATTTTACAGTTGCACAGAAGTATGTATTGACCAAAAGGGATAGCTGTGCTGTGATTCTCAAATCTCTGTTTTGAATCTTCACCTAAGATCTGTCATTAGAAGTCTGTATTCTGAAGACAATCTTTGAAGATGAAGGACCAGTTACTGTTCAGTCTGAAATGGTAAATATTACATGGCCTTAAGCACAAGCCAGGATGTTTAAGAGGCAAATAAAGAGTGGAGTTCTTTGGATGGGATAATGCAGCATTGCAGGCTGTTTCCAGCTGGTCTTTCTCCCCTTAAAAAAAAAAAAAAGAAAAAGAAAAAAAAGTCTTTTAATGTTGAAAATGTATCAGTTTCTCACTGTTAGTTATCAGTGTCTTGACACCTGATTAAAGGGACCGGTCTTTTTCAACTGAGCCAAAGATTCTTGTTATGTCCAGCACCTACCAGAAGCCCAAGTCACAATGAAGTGTCTGCTATCTACACAATCTCTCTGAACAGTGAATCCCATGCGGTTTTATGGACCTATGATAGATAGGTCTGGAGATTGACAGTATACACACAGTAAATCTTGTGCTTCGTGGATGTAGTGAGCTACCTCTTGCGGATCTGCAGTTGTGGGCAAGGGGATGAAATCTGCTTAATATCAGCTGTTTAATCCTACAGATGCTGCTGACACTTTTAACTTTTAGTATGGGCTAACTCCAGCAATAGAAGTGACAGACTGCCAGCAGCTTGTTTCCAGACTAATGCCTTGACTGTGCCATGAAAACAAGTGCTGAAGCTGATTCAAATGCAAATTTTGTTAAATAATATCTGGACACCCCCATACTTGTCAGATGGACCGATTCCATGCATCCTGTACAGTTATTGCCAGACTACAGTTCCCTCCGTCTTAAAAGTGAGCTGAAGAAGGTCCTAAATAGCTTGCTAAATAGTTTAGGCCAAAGAAGGAGGTGAGATCTGGAAACTCAAGTGCCATCGCTGATATTTTGAGGAGCCATTCGGTTCAGCTCTTCAAATAACATGAATTCCTACATTGTCTCACAATGTGTGTGATCTTTGACTTGCGTTTCATCTTTTATATCCTCAATATGATCTTTATATTCATTTTGTTATTGAGATGACCTGAGTCTGCTTGATTTATCTGTTGGCAGTTGGGACAACTGTTTGAAACAGAATTGCTAAATTGGATTAGACACTAGATAGATGCACATAGATTAATTGGTAATATTTATTTTGTCTCTTATAAATTCTGCTTACTATCTTTCTGGAAGTTTGTGGTCTGTATGACTCATAAAGTTTAAAAAAAGTTTGTCTTCAAGATCAGTGTCTTTAGAGAAAGACTATAGGATTTTGGCATGCGGATGTTGCAAGTTGTTAGAGGAAATACATAGGGCGGTCCTTGAAAGAAAAAGTTATTTTTGCCTAAACAGAATAAAGATCAAACCATTCAAAATGTGTAAACTGTGTCAGCCTAATTCAGAACGGGGTTTGTTTGTCTTTTTCTTACTTAAAAAGCATTTTTATGGAAATAACCTCATTGACAGAAAAAAAAGCTATTCTTGTAAATGTGTTGGCTGCCTGGAACGTGATCTGGAAAGCCAGCTGATGCACTCTAAAGCAAGTTTCTATTTCAGCATTTATATTACCAGTTTTGAGACTTTTATCTCTGACAACAGAAAAAAAAAAAATGTTTTCAAGTGTAGTCTCAGCAACATGGTTTCAATAAAGTGTCTCTACTAATCAAGCTAACAGCCAGGCAGGAAATTAATTTGAAATTTCCTCAGAGACATACTTAAGTATATGAGTAACAGTGTGATTTATTTCTCTTCAGGCTTCCTTCTAGAACTGTTTCAAGCCTGAAGTCAGGTGAAGATAGTCTGGTGTTCTGGTAAATAAAAATACATATACTTTTTATCTTCCTCTTTCTTCTAGGCCCAGTTCTGAGCGTATATGAGGGGAAGAGAGTGGGACACAGGACTTCAATTTAATGAAGGCAGAAGAACAGAGGTAGAAGAAGATGGAAGGGGAGAAACTAGTCAGAAACCATAATCAATGATTCAATCTCATTTCTGCTCACCTGTCTTGCATATTCCTGCCAGTGCCGCCAAAGCAGGAGATTTTGTGCCAAGTACACGCACTTCTCTGTTATGCTGTTTTTTCTTACTCAGGGGGCTTGCAGACGGAATACATGAGAAAAATCTGGACAGCGTACCTGAGGAACAGGTACAAGTGCGAGTGATGTGCTGCAGTTGTATAGGTTTTCTACAAATTCAGTTAGTAATACAGTCCACTTCTATTTGGGTTAGTTGAGTTCCACTTAACACAACACTGAGTGTGAAAGTAATAACATAATACCTATGCCTATGATAACTCAATATAATACGCCTGATTCTTTTTTCAACTTCTTAATCTTATTATCTGTTAAGAAATGGTTTTCTGCCTGCATTTGAATAAATCTTGAGCTGTTTTGCACCTTAAGAGAGTTTTCTGATGTCTTAAAGGTTCTATATCCATATTTCCGAGACACTTTCTACTCCTCTGTTAAGACAGAGCAGTGGCAAATGCATTTACTGCACTGCATGCATTTGCTGTATTGCAGCATGTATACTGCTGTACTGTAATATATGTACTGCCTTTAAGTGATCTTTGGTACCCACACTAGGTCATTTACTTGTTAGCACAGATCTGCTTATAGGATAAATTATCCTCCTTCTCAGCTGTGATTTGCAGCTTCACTGCCATGGCATGTAGGTATTTGATTGCATTATTGGAAGCCGTCGTAAAGACCATGTGTTTACTTTCTTTGCGGAAAGTATTTCTATGGAAAAGCTCTTTGCAAACCAGAATGCCCTCAAGAGGGTGCTTAAATATCTGGAATATCTTGAGCTGGCCAGGAGTGGCCTGCAGCCCATGGACCCCTTGCTTCCAGTTTCACAAAGGGGTAACAGATGGACAAATATATGACTGTGCAGAGAAGTGGTGCTGAACAGGCCAAAGAAAGAATTCTGGAATCTAGTGATACCAGGGGAATTCTGAGATGAGTTCAGCACAGCTTTCTCCAAAATCAAAAGCCACAATCATTTCCTTCCCTGTCTCATGGAACAAAATTAGGTTAATGTGGTATCTGGCTTTTTGAAAGGCATTACATAACCCCAATTGCTAATGCTTTTTATAAGAAATCTTAGTATTAACTGTTGGAACTGATGTATATCTCCAATATTTACAGCTTTATTTACAGCTTTCTACAGCCTTTGTGAAGATTACTCCTATGGAAATGACATAAAGGTATCTCTTAGCTTTGGAGGTCAATATTACTGGCTGTTTAATCAGTATTATCTATGTGAATCTGTGATATCTCCTCAAGTTCCTTTAAAATAACTAGAGTTTGAAATTACTGGCATCTTTAGGAACTATAGAGAGGCTTAGGAGCAGTGTAGTTCCACATCAGACCAGAATCTTTGAACTAGCTCTGTATTTGGGTCATATCTGATGTCAATAGCAATTAGAGGTCTATCTTTAAAAGCAGAACTGAGCTGATGGTGTACAGGTTTTAAAGTAATCATCAATAATCCTTTAATAACAAATTTTGGGGAAAAGCAGGTAATGCTTGTAACCCTAAAAGACAACTTTTGGTGCTGCCCCGTAGATTATATCAGTGTTTTAAAACTAGTAGTGAGACTTGCTGCAGTTTTATTTAGAAGATGGTAATTGAGACTGTAACAAACAGACTCACATTCATATGTCTAAGGCAGAGATGTATTTCTAAGCTAGTGATCTGAGTTACAAATTGTGTAGGCTGGCTGAGTAATTGCAGGCATGCACAGCCACGTGAGTGACAGTAAGCATTGATACTGTACGTGCAAAGACTTGATAAACACCAAGGTGTGCGTGTTAAGAAATCTGCCCCCTTGGGCTGGGTCATAGGTTTACTGGCAAAGATGTTTATCTGAATAATTTGTTACTGGAGACTGTGGGCTTGTGATCCTGCTTTTGTTATTGATAGATTAGTTCCAGTGGCAGATTTCCTCTTGTGATTGTGAGAAATAAGTGGGAAAGATCATAGCTTCACTTTCAAGGTCATCTGCTCTAATTTTAGCACTGACAATCTAAAAAATATATATGCACTTGTAAACTGATCTAACAAAAAATAAAGAAAATAAAAAAAAAAAAGAAAGAAAGAAAATCCATTAAGAGGGGAAGCATAATGCATTCCAGGACACTGTTCCAATGATCTTAGCAAAACCCCCTCAATGTTTTACTTGGGGAGGGAGAAGTGAGAAATAGCAGATGAGTTACAGATGGGTTGCCAAACACTCTTGGATGAGACCAGCTCTGACTAATATAAGTCCTCCTTATCTTCATAAAACACCCAATTGTCTCAGCAAAAAAGTTAATTGTTTCATCAGTAACTGTGACTGTTTAATTGTGTATTCATATGCTTTGGAGATCATGAAACATGCAAGTGGAAAAATTGAGAGACAGGACTATACAGAGGCAATGTGTTTTAGTATAGAGATCGCTTATTTTCGTAGACATTGTGTAGTAAGCAAGCGATGGAGTTTCTTTTGAGCAACTGATGACCAAAGAAATCCTCCCAGCTGGTACTCAAGCTAACACTCCTCTTACCACTCTGGTGGCAAGTTATTAAGAGGCAGCATGCATCTAAAGACTGTTAGTAAAAAGGAAGGGACAGTTGCTGGTGGCCATGCTCTTGCAACCAGCAGCTCGGTACGCAGCCTGTGGATTACTGTGTCCTTTCTAACGCAGGGAGATCCTAAACAGAAACAAAGCTTGTTCAGCAAACTAGATCTACTAAAGCTGTATTGGGTTCACAGAGCCAGCAGAAATACCGAGCAGTAATATACAGTAGTTCTTCCCGTGAGCTGCCTTGTGAGCAGGCACTGCTTGCTTCTCTCAGTCTGTTCTGGTGCAAGATGTTTATCTTCCCCCTTTTCCCCATCTGTATTAAGTAATACTGTCTCATACAAATTGCACTTAATCTCTAATAAATACAGCATATAGCGTTTTGTGGCACGTAACATGGATCTTTAAACAGTATGTGGAGAGTCATGAAGTCTTAATAAAGGTGGTTCTGTGAACATCTGTAAAATCTGTTTATCCTATATTCTGAATTTGAAGAGCAAAGTAGTATGAATATGTACCTGTTAAATCTGCAGACCTATTCAGAGATGTTTTGTTTGCTTAAGATCTACTTCTTAGGAATACATGGTGTATTTTAGCATTCCCTCCCAAGAAGAACATTATTTGTATCTCCTTAAAGTACATCAGGTTTTCCTTAAACCCAAATCATTATCATGTTTTGGTAAAATCTAACTGTGGTTATTTTGGCCTCAAATTTAGGATTATCACCTTGTTAAACAGTTTGTAATGGATAATGTTCTAATCTCATAAATGTCAATTTAAAACAATGATAATAAAGACAAAGTTTTTATTTAAGGTCTTGCTATAGTTGTGTTTTGGACACTTCTGTGTTGTATTTATGACATACATTTTCAGTTATCATATTCACATTCTATATTATTGTATAAACAAAAATTTCATAGTCTATGCACAGTTCTGAATGCTACCATCTTTTTTCTTGTAGGTATTTCTTGGTATTTCAATACTTGCTTTGAAACAGTAATGTTAACATGAGACGTTGAATGAAATAAAACCTGAGGGATTGGGTTAATACTACTCTCAAATTGGAGCATGTAGATTCTATTATTACTGAAGAAAAATAGTCTTGATTTTCTATTATTAGTGATAGAAAAAAAATTGATAGAAAAAATGTTTTTCTCAGAGAAAAAGTGTTGGAAGAGTGGCAGCTCTTTGTTTTGTCAAACTGAGATCTTGCCAGGAAAAAAACTCTTTTTTTGAAAGCATCTGATCCTGCAGAATTAATCGTTTGATAGTAAACTGTCATGTAAAGCAGCCATGTGCATCACGAGGCTTATATTCAAGGCGCCTGATGTCCATATTTGCTTCTGGATTTCCAGAGAATTTTTGTGTTCATTTTGAGGCAGACTTTTACAGGGGAAGAGGGTAGTGAGTTTGGTTAGGGGTGGGTCAGGAAAGTTTTTGTTTGGTTTGAGTTTCTCTGGCCAAAGAATGTGGTGAACAGAATGACAGGATTATTTTCTGTTAATAATATTAAATTCCTAATGACTTCATGCTCAATCCCTGTAAAGGCTCTTGTTGAATCTCTTTTAAGATTTAAATCTGTATTTATCATCAAGTTTGATTCATGGATATATTTTTTTTTATTTCACCTTGAATCTACTTGGACATTATCCCTTCACTATTTGTAGGTGTTTTGAGATTTTGTTGGTGGCACTCTCTGTCTTTTTCTGCTTCAGGCTCTTACCACGCATTTTGTGCTTCTCTTTTCTCAATCCCTTAATAAGAATTAGTCCCGAATGTTTTCCTTTCTTGAGTTCCCTTAAAAACAATTTGAATTCTTTTGAAGTCTGCCAATATCTTGTTACTGAGAGTTTGTCTTCTATAGTACGTGCAGAGTTGATGAACAGTCTTTAAGACAGCAAATAATCTTTTTTTTTTTTTTTTTCCGAAATAAAAACAGTGTTTTGTATTTCATGTGCAGGAAGTCTTTTTGGATGGAAATCCTAACATGGACAGTCCTCCTACTCTTGGGGCCACGTGGCTGGCTATATAGAATTTTATCAGCTGATCTGCAGGAATTTATCATACTGTCATTTTTATATATATCTTGCTCCACTGATTGTGGCTCTTATTCATCAGAAGAGATTAATTTCTTCCAGCACCAGACCAGGTTGAAGGCTGGAGTCCCAGTACCATAGCTGTCACAGTAATGAGGTAGTTCTCTTTGTCACTTGACAATATGACTATGATCTTAAACACTTCCCCTTCTACTTTAAATGATTGTTTTCAACTTAATGATAGAATAAAAAAGGTACAAAAATCTCAGTAGATTCAAGTAAGAAGTTATCGTGGGTTGGTTTGAGGAGACACTTAACTGTTTTAGCTATTCAAGTAACTATTTCTAATTGCTTCTGCTTTGTTTGATAAATATATTCTGTGCACCTAATTGTCTTTAATATATTGATTAAATGCAAACTTTATATGTGAAGGTTTTAGTCTTTGCCCCGCATGGAATATCACATGCACCTCCTGAAATTTCCTCCTGGTTACTCTCAGTACTTCAGTTACTTTTTCTCTCTTTCAGACAAAGTTTTTTGCAAGCTGATGTCTTCCCTTAACGATGCCAAAACAACTCTCCCAAAGTTTCCCATAATGCTTTCCCAGATAAAATTTAAAAGTAGTGTTGTGAGTCTTCTTGTTCTATCTTTTGCCTTTAACACTGTCAACATAGTGTTTCTGAAATGTTGCTCCAAATTCTTGGCTCCTAGGACTGTGCAGTTTGAATTTCTACATCTCCAACCACTTTCTTCCCTGCAGAGTTTTTGTTGTGGTGGTGGTGGTTTTTCTTGTCTCACTCATCTCGCTTGCCAGAGGGAGAAGCTAAATTTATATTGGAAAGTCCAGCAGTCTGTGGACCAGAGATCTGAGAGTCTCTGTTGAAATTGGAGTCTTTCCCTGTTACTTTGATAGATTCCTGTGAATGGCCGGTGTTCTGCAAAAACATAAGCTACAACCAGAGTTCTTTCACCCATCACTTTTTTCATTACTATGATCAAACTGTGCTCTCATTCTGTTTGTCACTCACCCTCATAATTAGCTATTTTCTTTTGTAAGACACCTTTTCTCGAAGCCTCCAAAAACTGTCAATTTTTCTTTCTTTCGCTCTTTCCCTCCTTTTTCTTTCTCCTTCCTTCCTTCCTTCCTTCCTTCCTTCCTTCCTTCCTTCCTTCCT
>JAWLRI010000296.1:246947-352519 GCA_034781795.1 Crypturellus tataupa
GGTTTGGAAGATCTCCAGAGAAGGAGACTGCACAGCCTCTCCGGGCAGCCTGTGCCAGGGCTCTGGCACCCTCACAGGGAAGAAATTCTTGCTCACATGGAGGTGGGACTTCCAGTGTTTCAACTTGTACCCACTACCCCTTGTCCTGTCACTGGCCGCGACCAAAAAGAGTTTGGTCCCATCCCCTGAGAGGTACCACCTGAGGGTTCAAATCAAATCAGGTCATCATGTGCTTGCTTAGGAAACTGAAATTGCCAAGAAAGAGATTCAGAGATTGTGATAAGAAAAGGCTGAAAGATCAAAGGGCAAAAAGTAGCAAGTGCTGCTGTTTGGAAAGCTGTTGGCTGAGGAATTTGAAATACAAATTCCTAGTTCCTTTTCAGTCTAGAAATAGATAGCAGAACTGTTAAGGCTATTCTTGTTCAATCTAGAAATCTATTTCTTAACAGTTTTACTATGTTTCATATAAGAACAAAACTGGAGTGGTATCTACGGCCCGGATGTAAACAGTGAGATTAAAATAGAAAAAAAAATAAGAGAAGAGAGGTGACTATGTTCCCTGAAGTTAAGTGGAGAGGACCTGGAAAGCGGGAACTCTTAAATCCACATGTTCCTTCTGGGAGTAAAGAGAAGGGAGGTCCTGAAATGCTCACACCAGAGGAAATGATGTGTGGAAAGAGGGAAGGAACAGGGGATTGAAGTCAACATGGCAAAATAATAGAAAATAAGCAAAGCAGAGAAGGCAGAAATACTGCAAAAAGATTATGTAGCTGGTGATTATCCAAGAAATTGCATTTATTATTACTATTTGTGCCATCATTCAGTTCCTAGTGCAGCACCTTTTACCGTTAAAGCCATCAAGCTGCCTCTGAAGCAGAGCTTTCAGCCAGCTAGGCAAAGTTGTCTCCCAGAAAAAGGAGTGTTTTAAATGTAGCTGGAACAGAAGGTACTTGTGATATTTTGGGGAAAAAATAGATGAAGGAAAGGCTATGAACTCTTGAAATTTACTCTGAGCAGGCTGTTATTAGAGATTCCTTGATTCACTTAACAGCCTCCAGACAAAGAATGTTGTTAGAAGCTTAAAAAAATAAATCCTCACCTCTTGATTAGTGCCTGCTTTCTTACTTAGAAATCAGCTTTTGAGTGCAGTTCCTACTTCTTTTGAGTAGTACCAAAATGCTTCTTAGTGTTAATTGTCTTATTGATTTCTACCAGTAGCTGACTAGCAATTAAAAGGGAATTGGTGACAACAAGAGAAAAAATTAATTTGAATTATCTAGAACTGCTGGAATATTTTGTTTTAATAGGGCCACTCCAGAGCAAAACACTAGTATCCTGAGGCTGCAGAAAATTCATCTGGCTAAAGTAATTCCCAGGGGCTTTTGAATATGAGTGCCTGGATGCACAGCATAGTATCACACCAGTGGTGTGGGGTCGTAAACTACTTCTAATAAAAGGAGAGGAGAAAAGTTGGCAGTTCAGCTATCTCGGGAACCAAAATCTGCATTGGAATAACAAGCCAGCAGGCTTCTAGCAGTGCTCTTCAGCTGCTGACTCTGAGTGCGGGGCAGCCAGTCTGCACTCTGCACGACTTGAGCTGGTTATAAAACAGTACCTTAATCATGAGCCCAAAGGGCAATTTCTCCCCATCCCTTGTCCTCAGAAAAGCACTCCTTGCCAACCCCTTGCCAACATTGGCATCAGTGAAGTCGTGAAGTCAGCAAATTAATACGGTATGATACTTGCTGTTGATTTTCTATAAGGACTTGGTTTTTTGCTCAGCTGGACTTCCTGCTGCAGCTGAGCACGTAACTCCAGGTGCAGCAATGACCTAGGGATGCCCAGGTGGGCACGGGGAGTGAGTGCCCCTTTTGGTACCACTTAGATCGACTTAGCAGCTGTGAAGGGGCAGCCTTGTTACCCAAAGGTCTTGGGGGTTGTAAAAACCAAACGCTTGCAGTGATCTCTTGAGTCTGCAGTCTCCTCCATAGCCTTGCTGAGAGCTCCCCTATTGCATGGGCAAGTCCGCAGCTTGGGGAGTGAGCTTTCCCACAGTGAAGATCCAGAAAGTGGTGTCCAGCCGAGTGCCTGGCTACAAAGCTAGAGACAGTTTTCCTTATTCGTATTTTGCAAGGTAACTCAAGCGATCTGCGCCTGAGTCTATAATATACTCTGCCATTTGTATCACCCACATGGGGAATTTTAATACGGGGAATTTTGTTCTGTGTTATGCAGCCTTGGGTAAGCAGAGAGGAGCTGTTCATCTGGATAATAGACACGAAGCTTGTTGGGAATGGCAAGAGCAAGTTCAACGTAAGCAGCCTTCCTTCTGTCTGCACCACAGATACGTCGAAGACGCTGAAGGACAAAGACCGGGAATTAAAGTCTCAGCTGGATAAGTGCCAAGCAAATCTAAAATAGGTTAAGCCTTTCTAGCAGACAGTGACATGACATGACGGTATCTGGACCGTCTTTTTGCGCTTTTTGTCGCTTTGGAAGCGGTTGAGCTGGCCCAGAGTATTTAGTCACTTAGTAGTCACAGATGCTTTATTTTAGCATGTGTGTGTTTGGAAGAGTTGGGTAAGAGCTTAAAGTGAGCTGGAAAAAAAATCTAGTATGTGCAAATATCTGAAAACCTTCCCTCGGGAGCCCAGACCAGACAGTGTGCAGAGACCTTGGCAAACTAAGTTGTTTAGTCCTGCGAGTTAGCATGGCCGGTATATGACAAGAAGAAACACAGTCTATAGAATGGTGCTTCTGGCAGAGCTTTGGCTTAAAAAAAATGAATTACCCCATGGTTATTCTAGGTTTGTCTCATTTGATCTGTGTTAATCAGACATTCAAAGGGGAGATATAACAGGAAATCTCTGCCCTATATTGCCATGCCTTTGATCTGTAGTGTTCAAAGTATGAACAGGGGTAAAGAAATGAGAATACTAAGTGGGTTTGTTTTGTTTTGTTTTCCATTTAAAAGGGCTGCAGAACAACAGGTGCAGATTTTTCCAGAACTTAAGGGATTTATCTGATGTGATGTGTGCTCCCAGTCATGCAGTGAGACTGAGGCTGCATTCAGACTTGACCAAAAAGCTCTACCTGCTCCACGATTAAAAAACACAATTCCGAAGAAAGGAAACATATTATGTTCTGACTATTACACTATCAATTCAGAAAAGCTCCTGTAGGCCAGCAACGAAGAGGTAAGGTGTTTTAAACGGCCAGAAGGTGAATTTGATATGAATTGAAAAGAGGAAACTCCAGAGCATATTTATGTGTCTGTTGCTATTAAGTTTAAAAGTCATAATAGCTGCTTGCAGGTCTCATGTAATGAAGAAAAATAAATCCAGTTTTTAAGCAATAGGGAGGAACTGGAGCATGGGAGAGCAAGTCCATGAGCAAAATATATTGCTCAATCTTGTAACATGTTCTTGAATAAAACATCAGTTTCATATTCAGATGAACTCGCTGAGGTATGGGCGCTGAGTAGTTTAGGCTTCCTTGTCAAGGCTGAAAGGAAGGCTGCTGATTTTGAAATGTTGTACAGGAGAACAGTCTTTGTGGTGATCCAAGACTATGAAGACACAGCTGGTAGGGAAAGAATTACACCTATTAAACCTATTTCTTCAGTGGCAAGTGGCAGAGGGGAAAGGCAGACAAGCTTTCAGGTTGCAAACCATAAATCTGACTGTGCAGTGAGAAAGATCATTGCTGGAAATGTGGTAGATCTTATTTTAGCTCCTGATAGTGGATGGCAGTAGTGTGTTGTGCTCATCTGTTCTCACTTCTGCTGTAGGTGGGCAAATTCTGCTAGGGGAGAGAAGAGTGTCCAGTCCCTGATCTCTCTGCTGAGGGAGAGCCAACAAGATTTCCAGTTATGATGGTGGATTTTCTTGTGTATGACACAAACACCTGTTTATTTTCCACAAACTGGTGAGACGCCAGATGGTAAAGGCTTTTACCCATGTTGCTCTAGCTGGATTTGTACCATTAACTTGGAGGTGAAAGGTACCATATGGTCCTGGTAATCCCCAAAGCATCCATCATTCCTAAAATAATTGTCAACACCTTTTAGTGCTGACAACTCTTGTTCATTAACTTCTGTGCTTATTTATGTGGACAACATTCAGATGAAATGTAATTTAAAGTATTTGGTTTGGGGTTCTTTTTTGTGTGGATGTACCTGAGATTTTGTGCCAACTGAAAAATTAATTGCCTTTGGATAGGAGGTTGTTGATTTATGTGAAATGAGTTGATGATCTCATTGCAGTCTCCAGTGAGTATGAACTGCCATTGCCACTGTCAGCGAAGATGCAAACTGTGGATAAGCATGATGATTTGAGGAGTGATAATGCATTTTGAATTCTGGTGAATACTATCTTATTACTAAGAAATAAATTGATTTAATGTGAATGCTGGTCATCATGTATCTACCAGACTGGGACTGGACTATGTTGAGGTTCTGGAAGCAGAGTGTGTTTATAATATAGGGGGGAAACTAAAGACTGGACCCTGACAACTGCTGGGATAGATGGGTGGCAGCTTAGGGGGAAAGGTGGTAGTCAGATCAGCGCTGCAGGAATGTGCTTCGACCTTCCAAAATCCTGAGAATGTTTCTGGCCCGTGGTCAACTCTGGAGCTGTGGAACATAAGTAGGCTTTCACTGGCTAGATTTTCTTCAGACTGGTATAGGTGCAAAGGGAGCTGGTTTGTGATGGAAAGCACCCTCACTTCAACACCACGCCTCAAGAACATCAGTGGAGTGTGGTTAGTGTAACCATAGTAGGAAAACATATTTGGATGACTGCAGGATCGCTGAAAAAGTTTTGGATTGGTAAAAAAGTTGCTGCGTTAGTATAGATACTGCACAGACAGGTGCAAGTACTAGAGCTTGAATTTAGATTGGTTGGTTAACAATTTCATTTTCTACAGGAAGTTTTCTGTTTTAAGAGCCTATCAGTAAATACAGTATATTTGGAAAAACAAACAAACAAAAATGAAAGCTTTTCCTCTTTGGATACACTCTTCATCAGGTGTTTTGCAAAAACACTAGTATGGAATTTGGCAGATTTGCTATTAAAAATGCGAGGTTTAAGTATAAAGGCTCTAGCATGGTTTAAACAATAATTTAAAGGTGACAAAAAAAAAAGTGCCATTATGTGACACTTTGAAGAGAACCCTGCATTTATTCTGGCATACGTTAGAAGCAAAGACTGCACCAGTAGCTAATGTCCTACAGGGGGTGGTGAGTGTTGGAACCAGTCTCTATAGTAGGTGCATAAGGAGGGCTATCTTCAAGCTCTTGAAACAGGAGGACAACTTTACAGGACACTTGCCCATCTTTAGTGCTAAGTTTGTGTTTATGGCTTTGTCTGCTCAAGGGACTCTAGAAGAAGTCAGTTCTGTAGCTGCTGTCTCCCTGCTGCCACTCGTGTTGACCTATGCGCTCCCCTGCTATAGGCCTGTGACCAGTTTTGCTATGCACAAGAGCTCCCCGTATTGTTTAATTCCAGACCTGCCCACCCCACTGGCAGCTACATAGTGCAGAGACAGCTGAGCTGGTTTGAAACCTGGCTACCTCAATACTGGAAGCCACATGGCTGTGTCCTCCTAGTCCTTGTAGAAGAGCTTAACCTAGAAGACAAATGAGCCTACACTGAACTTCAATCTGTATTACCCTTTACCTTTACCTGCAGGCCATTGTCCTGAATCCAGACTAAGCTGATAGTCTTCCCTGTTGTTATTATTATGTTGGCAGTTTGTGGTAAGTGTATAATGCAGTAATTTTATTGAGCTGACAATTGGTTGGCAGGTTCTGGTTGCTGTTGGCTTGCTTGCTTTTGCTCAAGAGAACCACATATGGCCACACAGTATTTTGAAAGCAGCTACAAATGAGATCTAGTTACCTGGAGACGACCAAAAATTTTGCTACAGTGGAGTGAAATATCTCTTCTTGCTTCTTGGGATGGAAAATGAGACTCCAGGTGTGGCTATCTGGTCACTTTTTGAACCATAAGAAGTGGAGAAAGTACCGTATCTGTGCCCCATTTCCACAAGTACAGAGGTGCAGACTATCAACCTTACCTTTGAGTTGGAACGGATATAGGAAGTGCTTTGCATATGCAGCATCTGAGGTTGTTACTGCAAACGTAAAGAAAACAATCCTATACCTTAGATCCCCTGCTATATTTTCATTAAAAAAGAAAAAAGGGTAAAGCTTTTATAATACTTCATTACAGAAAAATAGAAAATGAAGACATATCTGGATTGACAGGAAGATGTTCTTTTTTTTTCAGCCTTTGAGTAAAGGAGGTTTAGAGTTAGAGCAATATTTGAAAGCCAATACAGATAAAGACTTTGTGATGCTGGCATGCAGGGATGCAGGTCTAGGGAGCAGAACATTGTAGCAGCAACTATTGATAATGTATAAGGCAAAGAGAAATATTTGCTAAAGAATATGTTATGTTAAATATGTTATGGAGAAAAATGCATTTTCTTTTTCTTTAGATCTTGCTGGATAACTTGTGGAAAGGTAGATTTCAAATTGTAAATTTTGGCACCAGTAAGGAGCTGAACAGTAGCGCTCCCCGCTCTCCCCGCCTTTTTTTCCCTCCCAATAGAAAGGCCTGACTGTAGCTTATTCCAGAGGATAGATTTTTAACTCCTGTTTTACCATGCTCTATGCCTGAGGAAATGGAGCAGGCAGATCAGTGCACGTACCAAATGGACTCAAAACTGAAATTAGTATTTTCCGGAGCACCTCACATCCTCCAGTGGAAATATTCCTTCAGACTTCCTCCAAAGCTCAAGTGCTGGTGCCATCACCCATTCTAAATTAGACCCTTCAAAGCTGAAGCCCCCCAGTCGGACTTCCTCCAATTAGAGGGAAGAAAGCTCAAAGTGACAAGGTGTACATCAGCAGAAATGCTCATGTGATTCCAACTGTGTGAGACACCTAAGAAGACCTTAGAAGATCCTGTCAGAGTAGATCCCTTGCATTTTGCCATACCAAGTCTCCTTTTCAGAATACACTGCATGTGTTTGGGGTATTTTTTTTTGCATGGTCTGTCATTTAAAAACGGATAAATACTTCTGGCTTCCCAGTCTAGTCCCTTAATACGCCCTGTATTTGCTGACTGATCTTGGCAAGATCTGAACTTTCCATTTCCCACAGCAGAACAGGGAAGGCACATAACCATTTTGACAAGATACTGTAAGAAGCTTAGCTGGAACTATTTTTAAAAAATCATAATTCATGTGAGTGGGGTGAATTCATGGGGGGTGAATTCACATTTTTGAATGTGTATTGTCCCATCCTTAAACTGATAGTAAGGACCAGTTTATTGACTGTAATATATGTCAAACCATAGCAATAGTACGGTGCTTCTCCTCTTACACAGAAAAAGGTAAAAGGAATGAACGGTCAATTTACTGCATAGATCCTAACCCTGCTTTTGCCACTATCCTCTAAGGTAAAGAATCCCTTCTTTGGAGATGGGTTTATGGAACTGCAGCCTGGTTCTCTCTGGCAGCCTCATTACCGGCTTCAGTTGCCTTCTTTCTTCTTGTCAGGTAAGCACAAAGAAAATTCTGTGGTTTGCCATTTTAAAAAGTCAATGGACTCATGTGGTGTTCAGAAGGACTACCACGAAACACTAAATGCCTGCACGCTCTAAGCAGACTGCCCACCAGTTCTGCTTTCAGTTAGCTTGACGTACAGTGCCAAGCCTAGTGCGTATGGTGCTAGGCACGTAGGCCCCATCCGGAGCTGTATGCGTGATGCAAAATATGTGTTACATGCAGTACACGATGCTCTGAGCACTGCAGCCTCTGACAGGATACTTCAGTGTGGGGTGGGTGAGTTAGTTGACTGAATGTGTTTAGAGCAGACGAGCAGGAGTTGGTGTTATAAATGCTAGTGTGGCGGGGGAAAGGCCAAAGGGAGGACTGGTGGTGCAAGGGCTCTTTAGAGGCACACTACATTCCTGCCCAGGCTCCTAGGGATTTGGATCCATGCCCAAGGGGAGCAGATGGAAGGCAAAGCTTTGAAATGTGGATTTGGGAAGCTTTTATCCAAAACTTTTGACAAAAAGTAACAAAAAGAGAGGCAAGCTGCTGTGCAGCAGTCTCTGGTTTATAGAAGAACTATATAAAGCATACGTTAGTTAACAAATCTCCCTCTTCCCAACAGCAGAGAGGGAAGAGAACAGGGTCTAGTCCCTTCCTGAGCAGATAACTGGAGATACGAGCTGTATCCTGCAGTCAGCCTGTGACCCACAGGTCAGGCTAGCTAACCCAAGCCTTGGGCTGCTGCTAAAAGTGCTGAGATCCCCTCCCGCTCCAGGGTAAGGGGTCATTTAATCCCTGTGCAATCCTCTCTGGGCAGAGGAAACTCAAGGGAGTTTGCTTGCAGTTGTCTCCCCTGCGTGGACGGAGGTCAGTCGCTCTTGGGATTCCTTGTACGTTCACTGCGGAGGATCTGCCCCTTCCCTCCCCCTTTTACTCATCCACGTGCCCGCATTCCTGCTGAAAAGTTGTGATATATGTCTGTGTGCATTATTGTTACTGCTTGCTTTTCTGTTCAAACTACGTCAGCCTTTCCGAAAAGACATACTTTCCCCATCTGGTCATCAGCTGTACAGATGCAATAGCAGCTCCGGTTAGCACTAGCTTTGATTTGTGTTTAATATGAAACTTTCGGGTAAAGTTTCAGCTGCCCGTGTTTCAAGAGAGGTTGTGGGTTTGGAGTTTTTTTTAGCTGTATATATGAGGCCTAGTGAGATCAAGATTTAGCACAGTTGATTCCAACTTTCGTACGTTGCCATGTAAGTGGAGTCCTTGGATGAGCTGTCAGTAGAATTGACAATGTAAACAAACAAACAAAAAAATGGACTGACAGATGAAAAAAAATTCTTTCCTCACCCAAAAGTTTCTTTGTTTTTTTTCCCTTTTTTTGTTTTTTAAGCCAAAGCAAATGAATAAACAGATTCTGACCTGCAGCCTTTCTCATAGGTAGAATGTAAGGCTCAAACTGAATCAAGGAGTAGTAAGATGAGACAGAAATGTTGCTGGTGTTTCAGTACTTTTCAAGTAAATGAGAAGTACCATGAATTTGCTGCATGGTCTCTAATAATACAGCACTAGTGCCCATCAGATTGTCCTATGCTCTATGAAGTCAGTCTGTGTCTATGCTAGAATGTGCTTACAGCCAGATAAGCTGCTATAGGTGAACAACTTCACTTTGATAGTTAATAGGAGGTGACAGTGTCTTTCTCTCCTCTGGAGCCTGAGCACACTGACCTACCCTGAAATTCAGCAGGAAGACATAGAGTCATCTCACGCTCCATTGCTCTCTCTCATATCCCAGAGCAATTGCAGCAGAATTCTTAAACTTCCAGCTGTTGTTTAGGGTTTGTGAGCTTTTTTGCTTATTTTTTCCTTTTTAATCAATTGACATAAATTCTTAAAATCTAAACTTTGCTTATACTTTACCCAGTGTTGGAGAGGATGAAAAAGAATAGCAGTTTCTTCTGCCTCTGAGGACCAGAAGAAATCTGCTGATATTAAGAACAGGACCAAGCTGGCATGCAGTGATTGCTGAAGTCAGGCCTAGCTTAGACTTTTAAGAGAATACCTAAAAGACCTGTAGTAACAGAATATCTTATTGCCAGGCAAGACTATGAAACACTGGCTGTCTTGCAATAGGACATGTTGCCTCTTCCTGTTCAGGGCTTGATTTGACGCTTCAAGCTCATGAAGGAGAGAAACAGAAGTTGATGAATCTGTCAGTTTTTAGTGAACAAAACTGGCTTTGTACCTGTTCTTAACCCATCATTCAGACCTGGACTTATTTCATTTAGCAAGTGAAAAATGTTGTTCATTAACTAATACCCAAGTATTGGTAGATTTGTATATAGTGCTGGTATTTTATTATTATTTTTAATTATGAACCTTGGATCTTCTTTCCTTCCGCCTTTGAATAGGAAAGTAACAAATAAAGCTAGCAAACTCATTAAGTCCTCCTTGACATATGGCAAAATGCATCATCGAATAGTTTAGATAGAGAGGTTTGTAGGGTTTGTTTGCTTCTGTTTGTAGGGTATGGTTGCTTGTGTTTTTAAGAATTCAATTTTCTCTAAGTAAGAACATGTTTTGGTTCTTTGATTAGCAGTAAAACAATTTTTTGCTTTCCAGCATGGATTTCAGAATATAACCTTGTAAATGATCATGAAGTACATTTTGCACTTCTAACAAATGAGTTGAACATCTTAATCAACTCTGTTTAAAAAGAAAATTCTCTGCATGGACAAGCTGTCATGACTGATACATATTCTCTGAATTTCAAACTCATGGTTTTTACATGAATTTTATCAAAAAAGGATACTTTGGAATTTTTTTTATTACAGTGAAAATACGATACCATTATATTCATATGTATATTCCCCACCACCACACACACATACACACAAAGAAAAAGTTCACTGTATAAACACTGAAATACATCATACTCAGCATGACCAAGACTCTCCTAGGCTTATGCACAGTAAATACTAGTATACATTTCAGATATGCAAGATCCCAGCTGACACAAACTGTTTTGAATTATATCATACAAAGGATTGATACAGTTCTAAATTCTCCACCAAACCTTAACCTTAATAGCATTCAAGTGTGTGAAGTTCCTATTTTAATTAATGATTTTTCATTCTGTAAGTGGAGCAAGATGTAAATGGAAAAAAATTCATGAAAGGGGATAGCCTTCCTCCCCCCAAACCACATCGTAAATGCACCATGTCTTAGCAGAAGGAACACAGCTAGACAAGTTGCACTGAAACAAGCCTCGAACACATCTCTAGAGCGTGCAGTTATGGTGATCACAAGGCCTTGGTGCACCAGCACTCTTGCTCTTGCTGCATGTGCAGGGAAAGCTTGCAGTGCTCTGAGGGCTTGGGCTACCGTGGGAGTCCTTGCATCACCACGCTGATCTCTGTCTCACAACATCTGGTCACAGTGATATTAAGCAGATATTAATTATGACTACTTTCTGCAGCCTTGTAGTATTTGGGCTTGTTTACAATGGTTCATACAAGCATTTGCTTGACAGATGTCTCTGATCCCCACTCCCTGCCACTCAAGGCAAACTGATGCTATGCAAGGTCCTCCAGAACCCGTTTAGATCAGCAGCCTGTGGACAGTAGGTAGTTTTTACTATCACTTTACTTTAAAAAGTATCAGGTGGCTGTTGGCACATGCAGGCCAAGAACTGTTGACTATTACATTTGCAAAGATTAAAAAAAAAAAAAAAAAAGCCTTAGTTACTAGTAGAGGCAATGTGAGATTGTTAGCACGCTAAATTTAGCAGCAGGGTTAATGCCTTAAATAGAGAGATTTGGTGACCAGCCAAAGCTCCAGCATACCTTAACATGCGGTCCCCACTCTCTTCATGACTTCACAACAAAATTCAGGTTTTGAACCTCAGGAGGTCTCTGTATTAATTCAGTTATTTTAAAATGCTTCACGCTCCTGTGTGAAGAATTCTGCACTGGCTTCCATCAGTCCGGAAGAACTTCATGTTTTTTTTCCCTTCCTCATTAAAACCTGCTGCCATCTACCAAAAATGCATACTTAAATACCACAGCCTGATTTTGAAACAGAACTGGCAGGCTATGGTCCAGTTCTGTAAATAAAATTCAGATATTGATTGGCTGAATTGAACATTTAATAAACAGCATTTTTTAAAAAGATAGGGGCAAATGCCACTTTAGTATTTCATCAATAAATTTGCACCTGTTTATTTCAATAAATAATGAAAAACAGAAAAATGCACAAGAAACATTTAACTTGCACTAACTTATAAAAATCCAACACATCGTCAATATACAAAAAAAATTAGCTAATTTTTCCAGAAGAAGCCCCTTTTGTGCCCCAGGTTATGTGTCTGCCAGGAAGAGCTGGAGAACCAACAACCGTCTTGGCTGTAAAAACTCCACATTGTACAAGTTCTGCCCCACCTTGCTAAGGTGGGGAATGAGGCCGCTGAAAGTCAGAGGTGCTGCTTGGTGTTCGGGCAGAGCATTTAGGCAACCTAAATGTTCTGCTTTGCTAATGTCGAGTGACAAACTAAATCAGGCAGCTGTGCAAGGAAATTTTTCCACTGAGTTCTGTTTGAGTCTATAATAGGAATGCTTTAAAATAATACAAATACCATTCTAGCAGAATAGCTATAGCCTACAAAGCATCCGTGGGCAAAACAAATACTCCTTTCAACTAGAACTACAAATATTTCTTTTAACTAGAACTTTATACTTGTGAAACCATTACAGTAGCCTCCAGTGACAGCAATAATGCCAGGCAGAGATTTTAAATGTGTATTTTATTTTCCGTTTGTGCATGTATCTTCTCCCTTCCTGAGGAGATTTTTTGCCTTGGTATACAAACTCTATCTGTCCATTTCAGATTTAAAGAAAAATGAACTTTCATAGCCTCTGCCATTCTGATCACCTCTTAGGAATGTCTCTTTATGCAGAAAAGTCAGAGGCAATTGAGATAAACAGACATTCATACATTTTAGCCACTCATTGAGAAAACATCTGTATCCATCCATGCAATGTTGAGACTATAAGTAACTTTGCAGTTACATCTGAGCCCATTGCTATGGCAACAAGGTAGTCTTTATCTTCCACATATTTTCTACTGATTTCTTTTTTTTTTTTCTCTTAAAGCAGCTTCCTGAAATGAAAAGCAGAAAAGCAATGATTAAGTTAAGTCTCTTTCAAATTTTGGATTCAAGTCTTACATTAAGCAGCCCTTACTGCTTCCAGCTGTGGAAAAGTTAGAAGCTGATCCTTTACAAGATAAAACAAGAAAAATATCAAACACTGACACTGAAAAATGCAAGCTGCAGTTATTTTCAATTTTTTAAAAAGTATAGTTGCTGATCTTGGACCATGAGATTTGCTACAGCAGCTATTTTTAATCTGCTTTTAAGGAACCGTAGTATCTTTCAAACTAATAGAACTATCTCTAACTTTCCTATTGCTGCACTGAGAACAACTTATAGGAATGTATAACGCAAACATTTCTACAGTCTCTTCATGGTTAACTTTCAGCAAAGTACACAGCTCAGCTTGGTAAGTTATTTGGAAATATTATTTGGAAACGCTACTTGGAAACTTTTAATGACAACCTGTGCCCACAATCCCAGACCATATTGTGCTGGTGACCTACTCATTTTTAGCAAGCTGGCAAGCCTTGAGAACTCTAGACAGACTAAAATGCTTTTAAAAAATGTATTTTAAATTAAACTACAAGCACCACTAACTATTCTGAGGGAGATGAGAGAGTTCTATTTACGCCTTAAGGACATAAGCTGATTTCAGTTCTTCTGATATCTGATACTCAGTAACTTTAGGATTCCTTTTCACTGCTTTTAACGTATCTTTTGACGCTACTTATTTTAACTACTTTAGAAGGTGTCAATGTCTTCAGAAATAATGTGGAAGTCTTCACCTCTAGATGTCCTAGCACTTCAAGACCATCCACACAGTACCGTAATGTAGCAAAAGTCACATGAGAGGACACAAAAAGAATGATCCAAAAAAGATATTTTACTCACATTTGATGCTGTCTAACAAACTCTGCAAACTGCCGATCTTTAGCATACAGTTCTATAATTCGAATTCTGTCTTGAATTTCCTAAAATACAGGAAACAGTAGGTATGTAAAAGAACAGAAAATAGAATATTACTGAATGTTACTGATAACTGAAAGAAGGGAATTTTATGTTTTGCCATTTCAAAGAGAAGACCTTGAAATGGGACAATCCAATATTAAAAATATGCATTTACACTGCTAAACCATAACCAGCATTTGGAGAACATGACATTTCGACAGGATTTAGCAGAACCTTTCGTCTCTAATAGACGCTTTGTCCACAAGCCCAGTTACAGGCTGGATTCACACCTCTAGCAATTGTTCAAAGCTTTATCATTACTTCCTAAATATAAATGCCTCTCCAGCCCTGGATACTGTGTTTGCAACAGGGAAAGAGAACAATGTGATGAACTTAGAGGCTGTAAGATCTGAACTTTCACAAACCTGTATAGAGACCTCGAGGCTCTATAACTATGCTTGCAGATGCCATGGGGCCCTAAAAAAATAAGGTTATGTCTAGCAATATAGAGGCCAGGTAAGGGTAATTCCTTAAGTGGTCAGATGCTTTATCATATGAAAGTTCCTCAATAGCAAGTGGGGAAGGAAATCCTTTCTCCTCTGAATATTTGCAGACAGAGTTGCAACTTGCCCAGCATATAGGCTGAAGGGGAAGATCGAGCCTACCTCTAAGATAACAACTTCTGAGTAAGACGATTGTTACTTGATATTTTGGATGTCATTATAAGACCAAAATTTGCTCACCTCCTTAGTAAGCTCGCTGTTTTCATAAATGTGCCTGATCTCTTCACTGCTATACTCAGCGGATGTCTCTGCGCTGGTCGAACTGTAGGACGTCAGCTGTGGGTATCTCCGATAGTAGTGGCTGTAGCCAGTGGTATCGCTTTCGTACATGGGGTTGTACTTAACCGCGTTCTCGATGGACGAGAGACTGTCACCCTGCCTGGGGGAGTAATAAACACACGGTGAGTTTCTCCACAACCTGGGGCTGCAGCACATGGATTAAGGAAGCCTGACGCTTAAAGGTGTGTGACTGCTTTTGTTCGTCAGATGGGTGATGTGAGACTTAGGACCGAATTGTACTCATAGCAGACATGCTTTAAAATATTAGAGGTGTCTTTTTACCCCAGTGAGTCCTCGGTGTCACTCTTCGTGTACTGGTCTCGAAGGGTCCTGGCCAGAAAGAAGATTACAGCAGAGGCCACCAGAAGGAATCCTGCGACCGAGGCGATTGCAATACCCACAACAAGCGGCTCAGACACGTACTCTTCGCAGTGCTCCCCTCTGTACCACCAGTTCTCTCCTACACGACACCTGCAACAAAAGCACACTAGGAAATGAAACACCAGCAAAAATTGCCACTTTGTTTGGTTTTGGTGAGCTTGCTTAACTTCCTGTTATGACAGGTTCTTAGTTAAGTTACCTCAGTAAATACCCCTGCATTTTCAAAGACCAACTTTTTATTATTATTATTATTATTATTATTAGCAGACTCTTTAATATTATTGAGTAGAATTATTGGTAGAAGAGTATGTGAATAATAATTTGTGATGGTGAACACTTGTGGCTTTTGATATTTAGCTATAGTAATAAAACTTGTGATGTAAGGTGTTTCGAGTGAGTAAAAAGGTGTTATGACTTGATTCAGTCTTCCACAAGATGTACCAAGCACTAACAAAACTGTATTCTGCCTACAATGATATTGTGATATAAATGCAAATGAAGATGTGTTAAATGAACAGAACATTTTTAGAGTGTAGCAAGCTCCGTAAAGGGCAGTTAAATAATTATATAGAATAGATTACTAGAAACAAAAAGGAAGTCCAAGACTGTATCATTACAACTTTTCCCCAAAACAGTATTCATTGTTTCCACCTGGCTTTCATACTGAGCATGGGAATTCGTAATGTTTACACTGATTATAAACATAATTAATATGGATTTTATTTGTGTGTTTCAGGCTTTTTACTATAAAAAACCTGAGAAACTGTAAAACATTATGATCATTCACAAGTATGAACCTCATTAATAAGAAACATCAGTAAATAAAGTCTTTTAAGCAACTATTTCAGATACTTTTTCTCAAGTAATAACTGTTTTTTTTCATAAAGTCCTTTTCGTAAAAAGTGCCTGAAGCATATTCATCTGTTTCTCATAAACACTATTAGACAATTATGATAAAAATCTTTCTTACACAAGAGTACTGATTTTTTATAGCTTTAAAATATTTTCTTTTTTATATATATATTAGCTGTTAAAATATTTTAGACTGACCTGAAAAAAAAACAAATTGTAGGCAAACCTTCTAGCAAAAATCACCTGACGTAACATAAATAATAACTTTGAGTAGTGTCTTGCTTTTTTGTAATAATTCTTCCTGACTTTGTTGATAGGTATATTTTTAAAAAAAAACATTGAGAAGAAAAAAAAAAGAAAGAAAGAATTTAAGTGCACTACCAAAAAGAGCATATAGTTAGCTATATATTTTGCTATTGTCTGCAAAACATAGACATTCTGTTTAAATACATTTGTAGCTTTTAAAAGCTAAAAAATGAAACCTCCTGCACCTTGATCTTTATGCACCATACATGATTTTTCTTATGACCAATAATTTTACTAGTTTTTCTTTAAAAAGATTACCCTTTTTAATATTTCATCCCTTATTATGCATTTAAAGTCAGATTTTTTTTTTTTGATAGAATAAAGTCATAAATATTTTATTACATTATATAACATTATAGTACTTAAGACAATTTCTGGAGATAAATTCTTTCCACAAAGATCACTGAAGTGATTTGAACAACTGAGTATGTTCCACTGCCACCACTTCTACAACTGAGTTTTTCTTCCTTTCCTTCCTATGTCCACTATTTCCACTCTACTAAAGAAACCTGCTCCTACCTAATTTGTGAGCTTTACATGAGAAAATTAACACTGGGACATCCAGTCAGCAGCATTAGGTGGATGTTAGTCATAAACATCTCTCCTCTTACACATTATTTTGCAGAACTTGCTAGGGATACGGCGAAGGAGACAATAAGGAGTTTTAATATTTGAGTACTTCAACACTTGAGGCAGAAGGAAGACCTACCTACATATAGCCCCTTGCCCAGGGCTTATGTCACACTTGCCATCGTTCAGGCAGAAGTTGGGTTGCAGATCGCAAACGCTGTTGCATGGCAGCCCGTCAATGCTGAGGTAGCCAGGATAGCAGACACACTCTGCTTCCCCGCTCCAGCGGTTTACTAGGCATTCAGAGAACTCATTACAGGCCTGGAATTTGCAAGGATCTGCCTGATCACCTAAGAACAGACAAGACAGAAAATACTAATAACCTTAATGGCGGCAAAGCACTTACACTCTCTTGCCCTGGGAAGTAGCATCTCTAATGATCTCTTAGTTACAATATTCATCAAAATCCAGCACATATCATTCATTTTGCAGAGATCTGAGGTGCTCTTCTCTGTGTCTGTAAAACGGGTGTGAGTGGTGCAGCCAAGACCACCCACACAAAGACGTACACACAAAGTAGCATAGAACATTTTCTTTCTGGAACATGCTGTTCATTTTCTGTCACCTGGGATGCTATTTTGCAAGCGAGTAAATACAATTTTAACCTCCAGGATTCCTCCTGACAGAATAACTAGGCAGTAACATAGGGAAGGGCAAGGTGACTTGAGACAGTCTGCATCTACTATGAGGTGATCTGCCTTTGCAAGAAAAGGTGAGAAGCTTGTAGCATTTGAGGCTTCTTACTCATATCAAGATTAGGAGGGCAGGCATACTATTAAGTGGTTACTATCGAAAGATTTTCTACACTAATTAGAACATCTTTATAACCAAGATATCTGAGAAAAACAGCTCCCATTTGCCAGAGCGCTGTTATTTTTCCTCTAACACTATAACAGGAAATGTTTTTGAGTTACCTGTATGGTAAACTGCTGGCTGGCTGGGGAAAAAAACCCTAAAACTTTCATCCTATATCAGATGAATGAATTAAAAGGGCATAAAACTTTTTACTGCTTTCAAGCCCTGAACTCACAAATAAGTTAACAGCTGTTACCTGTGCAGATACTTGATTACCTTGCAGCTAAGCTGACTGCCTCCTGTAGGAAGGACTGCATGGAAAAAGTTCAAATATGCATCAATATTATGTATGTTTTGTATGTATTTAGATGCAAAATCAAAATGGACACCACTCTATTCGCTAACCAAACTTCCTTCTCACTCTGAAGTGAAAGTAGAGTGGCATTACAGAGAGCTACACGAGTTAGCTCTGTTTCTGGGTTTCTATAGGGGTCCCATATAATCTACTCAGTCTGGATTCATCCATTTACTCCCCATGCAGATTTTTTTTGTTCGTTAACTCTCTGAAAGACTGTCTTTCTAAGAGGCTCTATCCAGCCTCTGAAAAGTGGTGGGTACTCTCTGAGATGCTCAGACTATAAGCAAATTCTTAAAGCAGAAGTTACTCCTAAGACCTTTGCTCAGACAACTACACTTCTGTGCCTCCGTACCCGATTCCACATCCAGGGAGTACTTGTCAATGGCCAGGTTCATGGTGTGGTAGGCCGTGTTGCAGAAGTCTTCCAGGATCATGTACACAGCATTGGTGACGTTCCGAGGCACAGGTTTGGCAAACTTCATTCGGCTGTTCACTACGATGCTGCCATTTCTGAAGTTCAGGATTTCCAGATTCTGGAAGCCTGTTAGATTTGACTGAAGGTAGGGAACCAGCTGCAACAGACGGAACAACAGAAAGGCTGAATCTTTGAATCATCTACACCAGCCTGTATTCTCATCAAAAGCTGAAGGAGTCCGAATTATTTTATTTGAATCCCACAGCAAGAGTATTAAAACTCTGTACAGCTGAGGCCCATAGTGGCAGCTTGCCACAAGCAAGAGTGCGGCACACAATGCTGAGTAGGTCAATTTACAGTCATTTTCCTGAGCTATGATACAGAAATGTAGTCTACAGGATATATATGGTGATCTAAGCACCAGGTACACTCATCATCTCACAGGGCATTACCTTGAACCATGTTCCTCTCCTTTACTCCCTCCCTCTTTCAAAATAAAAAGTTCCTTTGCAACCAGGAAATGGGGATTTCAGGGTTAAAACTTGAGAACTGGTGCTATATTACTTTTATGTGACCTTACTTGCCATTGACTATTTGGGACATCAGCCAGTTTAGGGATAGTTTAATTCTCTAAACCACCTCTTAGTTAGGATAGGCTGAACGTATGCAGAAGGGTGGCTCCCTGCAGTTCCAGTTCACTCACTTCCCTCCACACAGAATGAACTAAGAGCACTCAGGAAGCGAATGAAGGGAATGTCCCAGTGACATCAGCTACGGTACATCTACTGACACCCTCCAAATATTTCACTCATATTGCTGAAAAATTACTGTCCATCTGGTAAAGAATGTTTGTCATAGAAGTAATTCTTACCAGTTCCAAAAATCGTTGCTCTAATGCTTTATATTCAGGAGAATTTTTATTAAACAAGTCCTCTGAAAACATCATGTTGGTAACCCGAAGACTGAAGAACACCACTAGAGCTCGTGATGGGACAGGAGTACTATTGTGATTTTCATGAGTGGGCCAAGCCACGCTGGCCATTTCTGTGGACTGGACATTTGTTGTTAGCTCCACATGACTCTCAGTCATGCCCCTTCCATCCTCACTCATCTTAGGAGAGGAGTAGATAGTGCTCACATGATCTAGCTCCACTGAAATATCCAAGACTGTGGTCATTTTGTCTTCCAGATTTGATGAGGTAGCCATAGACGATGATACCACAGATCCCATAGGAGGGAAATGGGATGAAAGCTCAACAGTATCTGTTGTTACTCTCACTGTTTCAAATGAGTTCATAACAGTGCTAATACTATCAGAAACATGCATGTCATGGTCCATATTACCATCCGCAGTGAAATCCTTGAAAACAGTGGTCTGATCTATTACAGAAGGAAATACAGTTGAAACCTGAAGTAGAGTTGGCATTGCTGATTGGACTTTGTGATCTAATGTCTTCTCCAGTGCTCCATCAGTAGGCCAGATGTCATCTGGTTTCTTTATCAGTGACCCAGTAGTTTCTTGATCCGTCAAGATTTGCTCCTTTTTTGTAGAAGTATCAGTATTTACTGTGAAAGAATCTCCAGTCAGAATAGTTTCTGAAGAGCTTGTGTCCAAGTGGCCTATTGTAACAGCTTCAGCTACATCCAACTGCCCTGCTGTGGCTAATTCTTCTAACATTGTTCTGTCCTCATTTTGGTGTTCAACTGCTTCAGAAATGATGTTCTGGCCCACACTGAACTCTTCAGGTTGTTCCACGCTGACGGTCTCTGTAGATACAAGAAGATTTTCTTTTACAGACATATCTGCATCCTGAGGTGAGACAGAGGTCTCTCCAGCTGGCAAGCCTACAGAGGAATAATCCATGGAAGACTCCGAAACAAAGGATGGCTTAACAAAAGAAGAATCATACATTCCCATCTCTGTAGATGATTCCACAGAAGATGGGGCTTCTGTCTGTAACAGAGGTATAGGCTGAGTTGAAGTTTCTGGAAAAACAAATGCTTCAGACTCATCTGAGAAGTCTTCTCTTACATTGGTATCAGCCATGCCTTCATCCTCTTCTGTAGAAGGATCATCATCTAATTTCTTCCTAGAGTTAAGAATATAATCTAAGATCAGACCTTCAGGAATATCCTCAGTGCTGATTAACAGAGACTCATTGTCATCATCAAGCCAGCTATCAGGACCAGGGTAGAAAACTGGTTCCAGTGTGGCTACTCCCCAGGGCCAAGTATTCAATTCCATTTCTTTCCCTGAACCATCAAAAGCTGAACCAGACCCATCATCATTTATAATTCTATCTCCATCTCCAAAGTATATATCAGTTTCACTTTCCACAGGGTCAACTTCTGAGGGAAAAGAAACTTCTGTCACAGACTCGTACGACACAGAGTCTGCATTTTCACTCTCTGCAGCACCAGCCTTAGCTACTTCTTCCTTCTCAGGAGATGCTATTCCTTCTGTATCAGTCTGTGTGACTGATGAAGAGGCCATTGTAGGTGCAGATTGCAGAGGAACTACATCATCATCTGCAGATGAAGGTTTCTTTGGCACAACGTGAGAAGGGACACTTGAAGGCAGAAGAAAGTCTTCAGATAGTCCAGTGTCTTCAAATCCTAAAAATCAGTTTTCAATTAGTTTTTATGAAGAAAAACAAATTAAAAAAAAAAAAAAATCACACACATAGAGGTCTCTATTCAGCATATTTCCCATGATATATACTGCCCACTTTATACCACAGTGAGAACCCCTGGTGATCTCTCCAATTTTGATTCTGATATTTTGTGGGCTAAGCCAAGACTGCAGAATAAACAGTACAGCAATAGCTGTGTGGCATATCCTTAGGCTAATTAGTCTACTTTAGAGATTTATCTCTGCATGGCATCACTCAGACATGCCCTATGAAAATATTTCTGTGCAATTGAGTGTTTCATATACTCAATTTCCTGGGGGGATAAACCGACATTATCAGCTGTTACAAGGATTTTATCATAACATCTTGTTCTTGGGTGCAAAATATATCAAATTTTTAGAAATAAATCATAATTTTTGTAAATTATATCTTTGGTGAGTAGCAAGAAACACTGGTATCCACAATTAAACCTTAGCCAATGGCATTAACTTACCATCTGGAGGATCCGGGACTGAAAGCCACTCCAGAGAATCTGCAGAATCGGGCCCTAATACTGCTGGGGTGACCAAAAGAGGAGTCTGATTCCCTTCCTCTAAATTCAGCCTATCAGGCAAAGAAGTGATGTCAGCCTCTGGGGAGAGCGGAGCTTCAGCTGGCAGACTGACCTCGGAGTCCAGATTTTCAGGTTTTGGTCGGATTTCATTGTCATTGGACTGCTCACTACCTAAAGTGAAATCTGGCTTGGTGAAGTCGAAGGGCAAGGTATTGCTGGCAGTTGATTCATCTGAAAAAGGCCATTCAGCCACAAAAGTGTTATCCTGAAACATAAAACCACAATTTTAATTACGGGGGAAGTACTGGCCTGCCACAGTGGGATGAACGAACGTATAAGGGTGTTAACCCTTGTTAAATCAAGTACTATTGCCTTTGTGAGGATGTAAAGTACAGGTCAAACTGGAGGATTAGTGGGTTTTGCTACTAATGTACGGTGTAATGTAATATATACTTCCTGACGACCTGCACTTCAAGCTCAGCTATGTCCAATAAAAAGAAAACTATGAGCAGTATTGACGAATAACAAAGAATGTACATAATGAATCTGCGAATTGCTTGAACTGGGAAAAAAATATATATTTTTTTTGCTTTCTATTATATACACCAATTATTATTTGACCTACAATTGGAATACAATTATAATACTTAGCACACTACATATGTCTTAATATTCATATTTTCATAGTATCTCCTGAAGTACACATATTAGGAAAAAAACAAACAAAAAAAATGATGAAAAGATTAAGTTATTTGACTTAGACTGCAAAAACAAGGTAACTACTTAAAACTCAGGAGTTACAAGTGCTTTGCACAGACACGTGCCCAGATGCCTGTGCTGTGCAATAATCTGGTAAGGAAAAAAAACTTGAGGTGTGAAAAACTGCCAAATAACCTAAAGAACCACTTTATTAAATACTAACCAACTGTTGACAGTGACCAGTAAAGTTAAGTGGGCAGAGGTTCCAAAAATACTTATTACATCTCAAAACTAACTACCGTTTTAAACACTCCTATGGCTCACTCTTCTTATCTAAACTAGCTGTTTGACTTTACTAGCATGATAATCAGAACAAGTTTAAATATTTTTCAGTTTGAAATTCTACTTCTATCTGAAATATAAAGGTGAAATAAATTTTCAACTACACTCAAGTTGTATTTGAACAATGTTGAAGCAAACCAATTAAAGTATTTTTTAATCAGTTATCTGGCCACCTATATCGATCATGTTTTTATAGACAGTCATTTTTCCATCACAGTCTTCTCACATTATAGCATTTATATGGTAATGATTAGTAGAAAAATACATATACCATATATACACATGTGCTTCAGCAATTATCTGATTGGCAAAATTAACCACTATAAGTAAATCTGTGAAAAAAGTTATTGTGCAAGATTAGAAAGAAACTCCACATATAAATTCCATAAAAATGAATAAGGACTAGCAGCAACAGCCTCTCAATACCATATTTTATGTGAGCATTCCGTTGCCAGGAATTGCACTTCATCATTTATTTTAATGTGGATAGATGTTCCTATGACAACTAACATAATTCAAAGATTCTTGTTACATTGCAATATATTATATTAACTAGTTTGATATCATATTGGCAAGTTTGGTTTATGCTAAAGTCTTTTGAAAGGCTTACAAATATGAGAGATGACTGCAAAGAAAACCTTATAAACTTCCTGATTTTCCATTAGCTGCTGCCAAAATGACATTGTATTCAATAAAACAATACATTCTACCTGCTGTAGAGATTTCTGCTGTACTCAACAGAAAAAAAAAGTACAGACTTCAAATGCTCAAGCTTTTTTATTTTATTTTTATTTTACTTTAAGAGAACTGTAAAATCAAAGAGAAGAATTAATGGTTAGTTGATACCATCTCTTAGGGATTAGACTGTGAAGTCATGACACTGCCATATTATGCCTTGGCCCTGTAAGATTATTCAAACTCAACCTCTAAAATCATAGTTAACTACCTAAACAGTATCTACTTGAACCATAAAGGACAGATCATGCACCTGTACAAATAATCAATAATTAATAAATTCAGTTTGTATTCTTTATCTCTAAGTAGTTAATGATTTTCTTAAATGTATTCAAAATTATTTCCTCAAATTATCTGTACATTATAGATTGTACATAGCTGCTTTTTGGATATACTCCTCATCTTTAATTCTTATATAACCAGATATTTTCATTGAAGATGTAAATGACATGATATTATTCACACTCCATAATTTGAAAAAAGGAAATTCCAGTAATACTTCTTCTACAAACTAATCTCTAAAACTCATTTAAGATCAACTGTCATAGCAAAACTCCCTCACCTATTCTTTTTTTTGCCTGCAATCTGCTAAAGCATCCACAGAAAGAATGTAAAGATGATAGAACTCTTTGTCTTATTAAAATAATTGTATGCAAAATTAGAATCTATTTGTATAGCTCTAGTAATAGAAAGCCCTGCCTGAAACCTAGCTCAAATTCGTGCTTATCCACATCATATTTAAACTATTTATGACAAAACAATGTAAATTTGCATTTCAGACACCATTCGTTAAGACATCAAGGGATACAGGCATGAATATAAAGGGACCATTAGAACAAGAGTCTTTAATTCTGTGAAGTTGCTGAGAATTTTGCTTGAATCTATAAGGATTTTAGTAACTGGCCTGAAATTTAGTATCTATGTTCACAACATATGTCCATCAAACACAGCTGGGTGTGGGCTTTTTGCATGGACTGATCTCATTTCTTCTTGGAAGGCACACACGTGTGTTACACAACAGAGCGCAGTGCAGAAATCTGCTGGATAACCCCTTAAGCCCAGACAGTGCTCCGCCGTGCACAGACTCCGGCTGTCAGCAGAACTAATTAACTCGATCTCGGCATCGCTGGCTCAGGGGCACCTGCCTTGGTATCTCTGCTTACAGCTCCACTGCATCGCCCAGGCATGTTCAGAGGTACCAAGTCTCCTATCCAAAGGGAACTTCAGCTTTGGAGTGACTTGGGGCAGAGAGAAATCAAATGAGATAATTTATGTATTAGAACCAAACCAACAAGCACACACACACAAGATATATAGAAAAAAAAAAAGGTTCATATTTTTTATGTTTCTTTTGTTAACACTAAGGGCATGAACATCATTTAAGTGAACTAGGAATTTTCAGTGAAAACAATACAGTAAGGAAACGGGAGCATAGGACACTTACCCTTTTGTCTCATCTCTTCTAACAGCCAACTTAACTGCCTACATCTATTTCTTTGTTTCCAAAGAGGGGCGGTATTGTGGGGAGAATCATATCTCTTTAGAGTAATTTATGACATAAACACTATGAGAAAAACCATACTGCCATGTAAGATAAAGTGACCATGGAAAACTGTTGTGTAACAGATAAATTATCAAAAGATCTGACCAGAAACCTTTTACTTTATCTATAATGCGCCTTCATGACTGCTCATTCTGTATGATAGACATCCTCTGGGTAATTCACTCTTGCTGAATTAAGCTGCTCACACGTGTTTGATGGACACATGACAATTTAAAAGGTCACTGCTCCAAACCATACTCACATCAAAATCTGGACGCTCTTGCACAACAGGATGCTCAGTGATCCAGGATGGGTCTTCTGCTGCAGGCTGTATGATTTCTTTCACTGCAAAAATAAAAATACAAGGATTCTGAAAATTGCACTAGCAGTGTGAAGAAATTGTTGAAGGCTAGCGTGAAGTGGTAAAAGGCAGACTGAAAAAAGATCCTCATTTCAGGTTGCTATTAGCTCCTTGCTAGTAGAGTCTTCTCAGAAGGTTTGCCAGGGAGATTTTGTTTCTGGAAGTCCCCCTAGATCACTCACAGGGAGTGCAAAGAAAATTGGAAACAGCAGGACTAGACTGCCCTTCTCCATCAACCATGCATGGATCCCTGAGCAGGCAACAAAACAAAAGGAGATTCCTCTGTGCTGCTCAGGACCAGCGCAGAGCTGCTAAGTTGAACTCATCTTGAGTGCTGAGATCAAGGTCACAGTGATAGAAAAAAAGGAGAGGTTAATTTAATAGATTAGGAATGAAACTTTACTGCCAATGACCTGACCTGGTTAACATTACAGCAAAACAAATTACAATCCATTTGTTTTCATTATTTGTTTTTAATTATTCAGAGGGCAGCTGAATAATTCTCACCTGTGCCTGAGAATTATCTTATGAGGCCTCAGATGTATGGCTCACTGACGTGTCTTAGGTAATACTTACTATTAATAAGTTGGAGAGAGCTAGGTTCCAAGGTCAAGGAAGCATTTTCCAGCAAGGCATTTTTCTGGAGGATTTCAGCAATATAATCTTGGAAATCACTGATGGTGTAAACAACTGTTGGGTTATCTTCTATGTCCATAAAGGAGTTGTCCTCCACCTTGTTGGAATGAAGGTTAATGAGGTCCCAGGTGGCATTGCTGATGGCTTTTCCATCAAATGTAACAGCATAGTGGACTTCCACCCCACTTTGGTTTTACAAAGAGAAATAGAATAAAGATTAGAGAACAAGGTCTTCAAGGTATGGCATATATCTTATTTGTTTGTTTATTTAAGAACATAGGTCAACATAAAAATGTTAAATTAAAAAATGATGCTTTAAAATAATCAAACACAAATAATTTAATTCAAAATAAAGACAAAAATCTATTTTATTGTTTTTTACACTTGTGCCAGTGTTTCATCCACTGCAAAGATCCATTTAACAAATTTCTCTAAGAAAAGGGTACCAGAACATGACATCTGGTTTGGGCATAGTATTGTATTTCTACTTGTGAGTAGCAGAAAGACCACAAGAGCAGTAAAACTTTGGCTTCTGCCAGCATTATTAATGGCCCCATAAAGACACATTGCATGAATCATGCTTTTAGGATCATGGCAGGGATGGCAATAGCTGTGAGGTAAGAAAACAGCATGGAAAACAGATATAAATATATAGGAGCAAGCAGGAACCCTGATCCCTCTCAGTGTGCATTGAAATAATGCTTTTGATGGCACTAAAATGGCACTTAAAACAGCCTTTATTCTGAAAAAAATATTCCCAATTACTATATCATTTGGTCTGTTATTCTTTTAGAAAATGTTGGGGTTTTTTTGTATCCATGCACTGTTGAGAGGCTTTTTTTTTTTTTTTTTTTTGTATTAACTGCCCTCTAATTTCTTTATTTTCTTCTCCTGATTATTTCTGAATGTCCTTTCCCACATGACAGCGTAGCAATCAGCTTTACCATACACTGGGCATAAGCACAAAGGAGCTTTAGAAAATATATCATACTTTGGCTGTACACAAAGCAGAGCAAGAAAATGAAGTAATCGATGAAGTGTTAGGAAAAGCTGCCCCAGAGATAGTTTTTCCTCATTCCACAGAGCTGGACTGCGTTGCTAAAGCTATGGCTCAGCTCAGAGAAGCCTTCAGAGCCCCAGTGCCAGGTGTAGCAGAGACCTAATCACACCTCCAGAGTTTTGCTGCTGGCTCTGTCATTGAAGCGAGCCCACCACAGGTTCATTGTGGGCACTGAGTACCAGGAGAAGAAATGTAAAAGGAGAGCAGTAGCAAAAGGCACTGTTAAGATGGAATACAGCAGGCTAACCAAAAATATATTCTATGATTCTATAATTTAATAAAACCGCGCTGTCAGATGCACTTTTTTAATTGTGAGCTTACCACTACAACACCACCATCTGTCCGTAATGGGCTAAAACGTCTGCAACAGAACCTATCTGGACAGATGGATGCACCCTGCCATGCAGAAGTGCCAAGTAACAGAGGATGGCTTTGAGTCACTACTGTTTATAAAGAGGTCGGAGTTTTCTAACCTTTCTGTTAAAATCAAAGTGCTCAGTCTCATGTGTTACACAGTGTTTTATACTTACTGTTTATAATTACTTACACCCCCGCTGAAAAGCAGACAAAAGAAAATACTTCTAGCAAGTCTAAGGCTACAGTTATTTTTTTGTCTGTGCCATTCCTGAAATATATTGAAGGAGGAAAACTTATGATCCTAAATATATCTTCTCAAAGACAGGCCCAGGCTGATCTCCATCTTCTGCTAAGGAATGTTTATAAAACTTCTGCTAAGATGTTAGGAACTCGGGCCTTGAAATTGTTATGTCTTTGCTGAAGACCTGTGGTTTTCTTATCTATTTGTATTTTCATAACGTTCATCATCCAGACTGCTGCAAATTATAGATACCTTGAGTCATCATTAAGTAATTTTGTTTTCTTCACCAAAGAGACAATACCTAATCCAACAGCTGACTTGTGCTTAGAAAGATTTTCCCCAAGCAGATTGTTGTGATTAGCATTTAAATAAGCAAATCAGGTTACCTGAAATCAAGTGAGATCAGGTTTTTTTGAGCTGCTTGCAGTTTCTGGTAGAACCCCCACCTAGTATATTCATGCTGGATAATCCTCTCACTCCAAAGCCAAAACGACAAGTCCTCAATACTAGTGTCCTACAGCTAATGTGCATTTTTCCATCTGCACTACATCAGTGTAGAAAGAAGTTGTCTTTACCTGTCATCCTCGGGAGAGCTATACAGAAATAAACCAAAGAAAAACAACAAGACCCGTTAAAACAATTTTAGCTTTTCTTTTAAGGCTTTTAACTTAATATTTACCAAAATGACAATGGTATTTGATAGGACAAGCATAGAGAAAAATGCTTATAAATTGCAGAGTTATTTTGTTAAATAAGCAAGGTTCTATTTTCACTGAACTGAGATATTTAATACTTGTCACTAAAAATCAGCAGAGTAGAGCCATCTCACCTTATTGCAAACAATGCAGTTAAATTACTGCCAGTGCCAAGAGAATCCAAGCTCACTAATTCTGCCTAAAGACTAGCTCATAAACACATTTGCCATCAGATAGGACAGAACACAGAAAGAAGCTCTGGTATTTTGCCAGAAGTAACAGCCTTTTATTTTTCTGTTGAAGCAAAGCCGAGAGCTTGCAGAAGATACTAGTCTGTAAATATTGAGCTGGAAGGGTTTGCTACCTCCCAGGCAGAGCTTTGGCATGGTACATGTCAGGGTACCAGTTTGCCGTGGTTTTAGCCACAAGTGAAGGTGGGACCTGAAAAGCTGCCTCTGTGCACCTGCAAGGACTGAAGTTTCCCTTGCAGAGGCAAGTACAACTCTTATATGTCCATGAACCAAACTACCAGCTCAGAAAAATATACTCAGCGGGCCCCAGAGTGGAGCTAGTCACTACATTTGGGCAAATAGCACTGAGTTTGTCACTACGTTACCACCAGGACCATTTCTACCATGTTCTTTTGAACATTTTTGTAATCTCATTCCTATACCATTCTGTTCTGGTACCTCTGGCAACATCGTTTGATCAGGCTTATCCCTCAAAGTATGATTTTTCATCCTTGTCACCTGCAAGGAGCTGAAGCATGAGGAGGACAAGCACTTTGCCTGCAATAGTGAAGTATTTCATGGCTAATAGAAACTGAACCTAGTCCAGAGGTATAGCTATAAAACCTACTTTTTTTCCTATAGCTGCTTAGTTATCTGCATGTATTCTAGCAAGTACAATAATTGCCTGGAACATTCTAATAGAGCTGACTAAAATCTCATGGAAAATGCAATTCAGATTCACTCATGAGCAGCTTCACTGGATTCTGAAAGTTAGGTCCAATCCATTCAAGAAGAATAAATATAGTTATTGATCCATGTCTCCCAAACCTCAGACATCAGATATTTGATGCGCAATACTCAGAATCCATTACTTTCCCGAATTAATTTAAGGCATCATTCTGACTTCCAAAGCAATTTGAGGAAACTAACATTTTTCAACAATATTCATAAGAATAAAGAGAGTTAAAACATTGTAAATAATTTGCAAAAGCTATCCACTTACATTATCTTTGATTAAAGGGAGAAAGACCTTTTCATTTCTCAAATTGTAACTCAAAGATTACAATCTAACTTTTTGAGTTAACAAAAAATAATATTAGAAATTGAAAAACGGTTTAAGTACACATTTTTCAAAGAGTTTTTTTCTTCACTGCTTAATACTATGACATGTCAACAGTACTGAAGAACTAAGAGATACTGATTTTAAAATGAAGAGTTCTTCTATAATGTAAGAGTGCCTTGCCTTAAAATCAAGGCAGATATACCATGCAAGATACTCTAATGGATGCCAGAAGTAGAAAAGAGGAAACACAACTCTGAATTTCTATTTTAGCCTTTGTCTATATATGTATAAACATAAGAGTATAGAGGTATTTGTCCTTTGGTTAACACATCCTAGAAACTCCTGTGTCTGTTTGACATTCACACAATGCTCTATCACAAAAAATTGTCAATCACTGCATATGCATCCATTAAGAGAGCATTATTGCTGGGATGGATGCATATTTAATACATATTTTGCTATCTCTTTTTACCTGTATTCCAGCACATGAACACTTTTGTATCCAGGTAATCCTTCAAATGCCTTTTGGATCTATTTTGATAAAGAGAAGAAAATAACAACACAAATTTAACCTCTTTGGATTGGTAGATTCTGGAAAAAATTAAACGAGAGGAGGCAGCAGTGGCTGCCTTCGGAATAGAGGCCTCCTCAGCTCCAGAGAGGCACTAACACTGTGCAAAACACATCTGCCCAAAGTGGTGGTGTAGGAAGGGCTCAGGAGTGGATGGCAGTGCAGCTCAAAGAGGAAGCCTAGGGGCAGCAACTTGGTGGTACATCCAGGCCTAATTCAATACTCAGCTGTGTTGCATGAGACCTAAAGAATAAATACTGAAGGTTCATGCTGCTTTAGCTTCTTTTCCCCTCTCCAACAACTCTTGCCAGTAGAGGATTATTTTTTACTCCTTCAGTTCTCCTTTCCCTCCCCAATCTCCCTATTTTTAAACTGCCTCTGGTGAGATTTAAACAATCTGAATGCTGCCAACTTTTTTTTTTTTTCCCTCTCTCCTCCAAGTGCTTCTTTATCCAAGCACAGAGAGAACCAGGCAAGGAATCAAAGGGGCGGAACATCCACATGCCAGGTGGACTCTGTCCCATTGGACATTTCTTAAACACACACACAAACACACACACTGTGGCATTGCTACTTGGCCACACGTCTAGGAAAATTAAGATGTCTAGCCTATGCTAGCAGCTTGTGACAGTTGTAGTGATGCTTTTTGGCTACCGCGAAGACTGCATTTATTTCCCATCTGGCACAGGATCTGGCACAAAGTTAGCTCCAGTGAAAGAGATTTGGATTTTGCCAAGGAGAACCCCAAATAAATGGGACTAAGGAAGCAAGAAAACTAAAGAATAGACGGCCCCGATGCTGTATGTGCCTCCCTCCCTCAAGGAAGGAAAGAGATGCTTCTCCCAAGATGACAACAAGCTCACTGTCCCTGAAATATTATGGAAATAAAATACAGGGAAAGAACAGGGAGTGAAAAGTTAAGAGATAGAAGTCCAATTATATTTTAAGTGAGCATTTTGATTTTGTTGAACAATCATTTTACTTGCAGAATATAAATGAAAACATATTAAACTTGGATTAAAATTAAATTACCTTTACAATAAATTCTAATAAATCATATATAAGATACATGTATATTTATATATATGTATAAAGACACATATGGATTGGGTGTTGTTTAGGGTTTTTTTTTTTTTTGTAAATTGGTGCCTAAGAGTCTAACCATGCTTCATTCCCACTGACTCCAGTGGGATTTAGGTATGTGTTTAAGAACTTTTCTGAGGATGGAGGGTTTTAGAGCATGCTCCTACGAACTGCTGATTCTGAGCAGAAATGAGGAGCAAATGGTGTCTTGGCAGTCTCAAATCCAAGGAGTGTCTCACTTGAGCAAGAGTATCTCAGTAATTTGATTCACTCAAAGAAATGCCACTTACTCTCACAGAAATATCACCTACTATATAGAGTCTCTACGACAAATGTCTCTACTCAGTGCCATATCGGGGCACTTCTTGTATTCTTGAAGACTTCCCAGATTTCATTCCAGTGTTCCGCTTTGGCAGGAGATCCAGGGCATGCCCAGAGGGGCAGACCCAGGAGAACCTGTCTGCCTTCTGCCATCAAGAGGCAAACAAGATTCCTGCCACTTTCCTCCCTGTGACATCCTGCCTCTGGAGGGAGAGCAACCGAAAAAAAAACAGAGAGGGCACTAAGGCCAAAGTGAGCTCTGGTTAAAATAAGTGTTTAAAAGAACTGGAAAAAGTGCCCTTATCTTATTTGTTAAAGACATCTGGCTTAGTTCCTCTTGCTAACATGAAGCAAAGTAAAAGAATGAAAGCAGAACACGAAATATCATCCCTCAGAAAGGTCTGAGTATGGGGACTGAGTATGTCCCCTTGCAGAGGCTCAGCATACATTTTTGACGTCCCCAAAGCTTGCTTCTACCTCTTTGCCTGCAAAAATGATAGCATAGTTATTTGACCATAAAGAGGAAACTAGAGTAACTATTCTTTGGCAGCTGGTGTGCTGCACACAATGAATGGCACACAATGCTACTATTTCAAAAAGGATGTCAGACAAAACAGGATATTCTCGCATTGGATGAGTATTTTCCAGCCTGCTTTAGGCAATAAAAGCCCTAAGTTGGTTCTGCAGAGCCTCTTAGAAAAAAATAGTCAGTATCAACACAGATGCTGCACAGAAACGGGAAAAAAAAATAATAAAAGGGGGGTAGGGAAGGGAAATTACCTGTGCAATGAATTGTTCTGAGAGCTGCTGATGTTTCGTGGAGGTTGGGTCTCTCAACTCTTCACTGTACTTCTCTCCAGCAATGGTGATGCTGAACTCAATGATCTGTTCCGTTACAGGTTTCAGTAGCTGCTCATCCTCCTTCTTTATCTCATTATTGATCTGGTGGGGAAGGGTAAAGGGAGTAAACAAGAAGCAATTTAGTGCCTTTTAGGTTTGTAATGCCCTTTGACTGTTTCATTTTTTCCCAGGAAATAAATCATTACTCATTGCAGGCCATAATCCTATATATTCCAGCTGAAAGGCAGGTAAAAAGCATCCAGATATCTATATGTGCATATGACCTGCTATCTGTCAGCATGCTACGTTCCTCAGGATGGGTCTCAATCAATTCTTACATGGGCTAGAAACTTCTCCAGCCCCTGGAGACTTCTCCAGCCCATGGTATGACAGACGCTCTAAGCCCTCTTGATGAATGCTGTATGGATAGGAACACATCGGGACACTACTGGTGGACCACAAAGACGGCCATGGATATATCTGATGATGTGTGAAAACTGCAGCTTAAAGAAGGGTACGCTGTCTGAGCCATCGGCTTGCCTGTTTGCCTTGCACCGTAACAAAGGTGTCACAAAGCTTCATGGACAGCTAAGAAAGAAGTGGTTTAAGACCGTAAACTTCTGACTATGGCTTTGCTGCTGGAAATCCTGTTTTCCATTTGCACACCTTCTATCTAACGCAAGGCACATCTAGTGGATCACTGCTACAAACAGAGATTCAGCTTTGTGAGGTTCACAAGGCAGGTTTAAAGTGCACCACCAACAGCTCATATGAGCCCCCATTTACCACAGGGCCGTGGTTTATGATTCCTTTTGGAAGGCTGCACAATAAACTGCAGTTTGAGCAGTTAAGGATCCCAGGGGATTCACTGTGGTCATCAGGGGAGCAGCCAGGACTTCTGCGAAGTTGAACTGCCATCGGCAGGTCTGCAGTGGCCTGAGGAAGCCTGCAGCAGCATCTGTGCAAGCCAGTAGGAGCTTGCAGGTACCACAGCTGCCTTGAACAGTAGCTAATTCCAGTCCAATTTTATTCTAATTTGAGTGAGCAGGATGCAAAGAGCCCCTTCTGCTTATTTCCGTACTAATTTGCAACCAGTTGACTATTTCTTCTGGTAAAATGAAAGATGCAAGAGGGGAGGGGAAAAAAAAAAGACTAGAGAAAGGATGGGTTGGCTTAAGTTCAATAACAAGTTTTTTGCTATTTACATGTGACTGCTGTTTTTTCTCTATTTTTTGACTCTCTTGAGGCAAAACCTCAGACCTTTCTGGCAAAACTGCAATCTGTGCTATGTACGGTGTGTGGGGGGAAAAAAAAAAAAAAAAACTTTCTCCAGATAGCTTAGCTGCAGTCAGTGAATGACTTAACATACTGTATAGGGCCCCTCTATGCATTTTTAGTTAAGCTGTCTTCCTCCCCTCCTCCCTTTTTGACAGAATAACTTTGCTGAAATCTAGAATGAGTGGTACACCACCTAAAGCTGGTTGGCTTCTGACAGAGATATACTCATCAGGAAAATATATACTGTTACTATATCGCTCTTTGTTGCTCAGTATAGTATCTGTCCCCCCAAAATAAAGCTACAGTCAACATGTGAATGCATAAGATGAACTTCACTGGCTCATGGTCTTGTAATTCACAGCTCATTTTGGCTGTACAGAACTCTGATGAGGTGTGATGTAACTGTATAAAGAGTGAAAACACTGTTGCAGCAACAGCAGCAAAAATCCCATTCTAGTTGCTTTCTGATTTACCGAGTGGTCACTGCTCAAGCAGAAATATTCCAGGCAGTTCTGCTTCAAGCAAGAATAATGGTGTATATGGGACCAAAACACAGTGTTCCTCGTCCGCAATATAAAATCAGAGCCTCAACACACTCCTGGACATGAGTAGAGAGTTGCCTGCCCATTTCATGTTGAATGCTCACCTTGGAAGCGCAACACCAGAGTCCCACAGTCAGCCCAGAAATCTCTGGAGGAAAGTATGGAGTCTGACCCAGCTCTGCTCCAAGGCCCTACTTATAGCACTCTGCACAGTCAAACCCAGCTCCTGTTCACACACAGCACAGGCAAGTTTGAACGTTCCTCAATAAATCTAGCGAAAGTTTTGAGTTTATAAGAAAACAAAAGCCAGCTGATTCCTACCACTGGTTTGCCAAGTTTTCTTCCATGGTCTTGTAGGCCAACATATGCTGGAGTTTGGGCTTTGCTTTTAATCCAAAGGAGCTGTCTCTTAGAGCCGGGAAACTGTGTGGTGAGCAGTACTCTACAAGCCAACTCGCTTCTACAGCAGCACTTAAGTGCTGGCTGCAGGCTTCTCTGTGCAGAGAGGTTTGCTTTAGATACCAAGGGGATGGTGATCGCAAGACCGTAAATGAAAATCCATACATGCTGGCAGGGCAAAAGGAGCAGAGAACTGGGAGGAGTCTTCAGTGCAATCCAGGCCAACTCTCCTCTTGTTCTTGGCAAAGGTACCATGGGGACCCTTGCAACATTACCACAGCAGTATGAAGGTCACCATGTTTCCACAGGAATAATGCTCCACTGCTGTCTTTGAGCTTTCAAAAAGCCCAAAACACTCACTGCCTTGTCCTGTATCTCTACCAAAACTTTGCTTGGGAGCTCAGCTGATCCATGCTCTCTCTCCCTGCAGGGATACTTTATTGCAAAGCCACTAGAAATGAAAGAAAACAGGCAATTTTCCTGCAAACCCAAGCAATTATTTTAAAACTTTTTAAAGATCATGCCCTGGTTTTAAGAAATCCTAATCTGTTTCAATACACTACACTAGCAACACCTTTAAGCACAAGGAAATATAAATGTCCATAAATTACATTATTTAGAAAAGGGAAGAGAAAGAGACAAAGGGAAAAAACACTCACAGCAGTGTCTGCATCTTGGATCTCATGGACGGCAGTGCCTGAAGGACTCTCAATAGAGACCCCATGAGGCGGAGGAACATTGGCAGCCGCATCTGAGGTTGAAAAAGAGCAGTATTTTTTTTAATACACATAGACATATTTAGATACATGAGTTTAGCATATGCATATGAACTAGCAGTAACACTTGCTTCTGGTCCCACCATGTAGACAGAAAAAACAACAGAATAGCAGCTGAAATAGAAACAACACCTGAGGAGCCTGAGGAAGAACATCAGCTGCGAGTATCTGTCTCAGCAGGTGTTACATTTTGGGGAATATAAAGTGAGCTTAGCCAGAAACCTGTGTAAAACTAACTTCTTTAGTAGGATTTCTGTAATTCGTTTGATAATTTCATAACATCAGCCCAAACCCCAATCTCCAAATCACAACTTGGATTATTAAAAAAAAAAAAAAAGGAAAAAAGAAACCTACAATATTTGTTAATTTGCTATTAATTCAGAATCAACCTGCATGGCATTTGGATTGGAACTGACCTCTCAGTGTGGTAACATCAGTAGCTGATGCTGGAGTTGGAGTCCCAGTACTGTTAAACAAAAACAAATAAATGAATGAATCTGAAATGGAAGTTGGACAGTAAAATATAGAGGTTTTAGTTTTTTATGTGCGGTTCTACTGCCCCACCGAAAAACATATTTTAAGAATAATGTCATGGAACTACTTTGCTGATAACTTGATTAAAACAAAACAGAAATAAAAACACAGGTTTCATAATATTTTTGTTCTCCATGTCAATCCAGCTCTCAAGTCCCTCACATCTCTGCTCCACATCCAATGCTCCTCAGGGGATGCTAGCCCTCCTCCTGTGCAGACCACAAAGGTAAAACACAAAGAGACATCTGCTTTCCTAGTCTTGCCAGGCCTGACTTGTGCCTGGAATATGCAACTACTGCCCCTACAGACTGTCCTCGAGCAAAGCTCTCACCAAGGGTGATAGATATTCTCCTCCATGGGGATGTATGTAAACATAGGCTGTGTCACTCCTAAAGCAAATGCCAGGCAGACAGGCACATCCAAAGTTATATAACAATACACTTGGGTGTACTGTCATAAAGTTAAAACATACAATAATTTCAGTGAGTTCATATGCCTCAAACTTTCTTTCTCCCCATGCCTTTCACAGGCCTGCTATGCAAGTATTATAAATATTTTTAATAAAAATTTTGTATCTCACATCCATATATGAACAAAGCAGAAAATATTGATTCAACAATTTCAACAGTACATTCACGTGCAACTAAAACCGCTGAGCTCTGTTGAGGCCTTGAAACAGAGTTGTTTGTGTCTGCTTTCACCTCACAGAATCTGCTACCTGTTTTCAGGCAATGCTGTCACCCATGAGCTATTTGAAGAGATTATCAATCGAGGAGGGGTGTCACACAGCTTCCAAGTATCAGCCAAAACAATTAGATGAAATTCACTGAAATGGAAAACTACCAGAGACGATGATATTTGTTAAGCTGGTCATTTAAATTTGTCTCTGGACAGAAAACACAAATTAGGGACATTTTCTGTACCTAAAAGAAGGGAGTCACTAGGGATAGCTCACAAGTAGCAAAGATAAAGACCATGGTAAACATCAAACGTCCTTGTTCCTAATGTGGACAGAGGCCCAAATCCACCTCCCACAAATCAAGGATTTTTAAAAACATAATGACACAATTTTTTAGTCTCTCTGCTGCATCTTTTGAAATTTCAATAAATCTTGCCCAGAATTCCAGGAACTAGAAAGCAAGCAAGTATAATTCAGACAAGATACTCCTGTGACAGCAATGTCAGAGGATAGTCATAAGTAAACTCATCCAAAAGCATCCCTGTCTTTCTGCTAAAAATATCAATACAAAGATTTAGATTTTCTTAAAAATGATTATTTTATTTTATAGAGATTTAGTTTTTCTGTTTTCTCACCTTAAAAGTATTTCTTAGTTATTAATTGGTCAGATGACATATTTTCCAGTTAAATTTACTTAGCTCTAAAGATGCATCAGTCTTAGCAGTTCTGCTGGACATTAGATTACACCTATACCAAAGTCTTGTCAATTTAAGGCATCAGTAACTAAAGCATTTGAGTGTATTTAATAACAGTATGTTCACAGGCAGCACATATCTACTACCGTTCAGGTGACATCATCTGACATCACTTATCAGACAATCATCTGACAATTCACTTATCAGAAACCGCTCACATAATCAAGGTCACACAACAAAAAGCCAGCGAAAGCAAGATGACATGCACTGAACAACTTTTTGTTACAGCATTTCTAAAATTCTGCTCATCTGAAGTGCCCAAAGCCCTTACATGAACATTAACTAAAACTCGAATCAACACCTTTTTATTTAGAAGGGGACAGAGTGAAAAAGAACTTATTACGACAAAATAAATTAGGCTCTGAGTTCAACCTAAGACTCATAGGACTTGTTTCAGCTGCCTGCCCACGCACAGGTGGCCTCTCGTGCAGCTCCAGGGCCTCCAGGTGTTCCTCTGGGCTTCCAGCTGCTGTCCCTGATGGAATAGGTCTCCCTCCTGGATCAGTTGTTTCTAAACAGAGGCTCTTACTGGTACAGTGTCTTTCATACAAGCTCCCAAGACCTAACCAATTTCCTTACAAAATTCTGGCTCATAGCAGGCTGAAAATTAAAAGAAAAAGAGTTGAACAAAATCTAGTAAAGCCTTAATCAATTTAATCAAGCAGGACCAACAAAGAATTGAGGTTGGTCAAGTTAAGAATTACCATTTTCTTCTCAGAGGACAAAAATACTGTTTTAAGAAACTGCATTATTACCATTTTATGCAGCTATTTTTGTTTCTTCATTACCTCGCCAGAACTGGGGCTCAGAACTGTGAGGTTTATTTCCTTTTCGCATCTATAGCCTGTTCCTCCTTACAGTTTTAACTTTTCAAATGCCTCTTTCTTAATTCCTAGAACAGGAGCAATAGCACTAGGTACTTCTAAGGAAATCATTCAAAATGTCTGTGACAACACATTACTGACTTCATCTCATAGTGTCTGACCGAATGCACTGCTTTTAAGGTAAACACAAATTCAATTTTCACTTTAGCTACAGTTGAAATTATGGCACTTATTTATTTTTTAACCCCAGCATTAATCCCCAGGCCAGGCTTGACTTTCAGTTATACACGCACAGCTGAGACACCCCAGGGTGGAGGACACTATTCCAGCAAGAGGTTTTTGTGAAGCCAAGACAAGTAACCTGCGACAGAGTAATTTCTGCTGTCCTGCTTGTGTAAGTGGAGCCCTGGACCACCTGCATGTTGGCTGAGCACTAAGCAAAATATAAAAATACACACACGTGTATGGAGGGGCAGGAAGCAACAGGTACAAGCAGATGTCTAAGCATGAGCAACACCGCTCGTTTTCTTGGTGGAAAGCACATGTTTCAGATCACACAGTCTATTAAACACCGGAGGCGAGGCAGCAGTAAACAAGATCCACATGGTTGATCTAGAGCAAACAATGCTGGTGGCAGCCTATAAATACTAGTACAACAAACAGTTCCGCTATATTGCACTCTTTCAAATCTTTCTGTGCTTTCTTGTGACATCAGCCATGTCATGAGGGGATATGCTTTTCTGCACTCACGACATGATATTGGGGAAAAACACCACCCGACCTGTAAAACAATGTCTCAATGATGTCACTTATTTTTCTTCCATGAAATGTTCTAAATATATAATATTTATAAAACAAATATTGCATTTTTGTGCCATATCTAACTACCTCAACTGCATGGTGGAAAAAGGCATCATCTCTAGATGGCAGTCGTCAGTTCTTTTATCAGTTTGATAAAGGCTAAGGCCTAAAGGCTAATTTGCCACACGAGGCATTTCTTCATATTATTTTAGTGCTCATATTTAAGAAGTTGGCTCAAATAAGAGAAAGTCATTATTCTATTCTGAACTTGTTATTTTTTAAACACTTCAGTCATGAGTTATTGAATTAAGTGAATATGCAATGTCAAGAGTGCTTTTACCCAAGTATAGAAGTGCAAAATTGAACGCTACATTCAGATTCTTTCCTTTTAAATTGTCCTTATATTTATATCTGAAGCCAAAACAACACTGTTGCCAAGTCCAGTGGCAAATAAAGGAATCCAGATATGTCTCCACTTCACTATAGGCTGAAATAATTGAGGTTTGGGGTGATCCCAGCATGAAGGACACAGACTTGACTTTCATGCAGCCCATTTAGATAAGAAATACAAAATTTGAGCGGATCCAGCATCAACCACTGCTACCATCACTGATGAAATACAGATCCTAAATTTGCTAATGAGAGAGTCTTTAGCTGATACAATGCTCATGCAGGCAAAGCACCACCAAAGCTACTAGGCTGCTATATAGACATCTGCATTGAGTCCCTTATATTACTTTTCCCTTTAGCGAGCTCCTCTCCTAAGTGGCACTTGTTCAGTCCCCAAGTCCACGACAGGCCAGGCTGAGCACGGAAGCTACGTGAATGCAAGCACTGGTTTTACGGGAACAACTTTCATCCTGCTGTTACGTAATCGCCAGTAATGCCGGATTGAGAGTTATTCTGGGACCTAAATTACACAAGTGCAAGCAACCTCACTGCAGGCCACGTTAAAACCATCCTAGCGTTTAACTAGGTGAAACCAGCTTTTTCCAGCTAGGTGGGGAAACAGCATTGACATCCAGGTAGGATTATCTGAGGTATCTTAAATGATTTAGGTCACCGCTTCAACTCTGCAGCTGCTTATAGCTTTCAGCACTGTTCTGTGTTGTCCTAGGAAGGTGCTGGTGTTCAAATGGCCAGCAGGCATTAAAGGCCTCTCCTCACTCCCAGATCAGCCCTCAGTTAAGGAACTGATACCCTAGTTGTTTCACTGCTTTACTCCTGTATAGCTCGCCCTGCTGTAAAACACAATCAAACAAAGCATATAAGGGGAAACAAAAATCTTCTGAAGCTAAAGTTTAAACTAACTGTGATGACAAAGGTCCTATTTTAAAACTATGAACAACCTGAAATAACATACACTGGAATAAAAGCAGCATATTTTGAGAGGGATACAATATAGCCTTGCAGCAAGTTAACTTAGATTAAGCACGTCAAACGTCTACTAGCTTTTGGAGGTGCAAGGCCCTTTAATGCCTGTCACAAAGCGCTAGGTAAGACATTCTTCAGGTGAGCCCATAATTTGTATCCCATATCTCTATGTTTAGAAGTTTTCCTAAATGATGACACTGAAACACAGATTAGACTTTTCAAGCTCAAACCTCTTCAAAAAGATGATTTTTCCCAAAGCTTCCAACATTCAAGTTGAAACAAACTACATCTCTGAACAAACATTTGCTGATTAATAAAATGTAGATCCCTTCATCTCAAGAGCTCATTCTGTTCCATCAGAACAACTGATGTTAATTAGGAAAAAAAGTCAGGCCTGTGAAGTTCGCAAGAACAGGATTTCTGTTTCTATGTTTTTCTCTTTAAAAGCAAGAGCATATAAAGAGCATAGGAAACTTTGGCAAAAGTTGTGGAAAGGAAGCTGAAGAAATTCACCCTCCCCAGTTTACCTGTGCACTTAGGGAAGTGCTCACATGAGAGAAAAGGTCAGCTCAGTGACAGAAATATAAAACAAACTCCAAGAGGTCAAGTTTGCCATTACCTTCTCATGCTATTATCTTTAACACATAACATTGTGGTTATTAAATCATTATCAGAATAATTAATTTGTGGATTGAGCTGTTAAGTGTCCAGTAAGTAAGTTACTCCTCTGCCCAGTAAGTGAATTACTCATATTTATCATAGCTTTATGTGACCTGTAAAACAAGGAATTGTATCAGATGCTTTTTTAGGTGAGTTCAAGACTACGTTAATTGGGTTTGGATTTCTGTAAAAACAACAGGTTGGAATAATTTCTGTTTGGGAATGCAGTAATAATGACATCAACTTTTTTTTTCTTTTGTTGGCTTTTGCTAATTCAAACTCAAGTCTGCTTTGTAAAAGGAATTGCAATTCAGATCTCAAGTTTCAGTTTAATTCCCTTGTTAAAATGTGAGGAGCCCCTACAGCTCCTCAGTGCTAAAACAGTGTTTTTATAAAACATTTGAGAAGGGTTTTAAAAAGAAAAAAACACCTTTTCTAAACGTTCCACTTCTCTGTTTTTGGTGATGATGACAAAGTTTGATGATGACTTGAAAGTCTTTGGGAAAGGTTCACAGAATAGTCAGAATACTAACACAAGTCGCTATGGACATATAGTGACTTTCGCCTGCTTTTTCCCACTAAACCTCTTCAGGTAAATGGCCTTCATCTATGCTTGGCAAGGTAAAGATGGTGTTGAGCAAAATAAAAAGTCCCTTATCAATCAATCACTTGAGATATTTTCCACGTGCAAAGGGTGCTGGGACAACCTGCCAGAGATTCACACACAAAAAAGACAAGATTTCCTTTGCCTCACTTTCTATAGACTCTTTTGCATTTTTTTTATTCTGTTATTAAAAAAATAATTAAATAAATAGAAAGTTCAGGACAAAAATGAACTCTAGCAGGAAGAAGAGTTAGAGAAAGGACTTACCAAGAGAGTCTGAAAATGGAAAATGACTTACCCACATGACCAGTCTGTGCAGGAGCTGACAAAAAATAAAAAAAAAATAAATGGAGAGGCGTTATAAAGTGTCACAGTTCAGTCTGGCTGCTATCATCATGAAGAATAAAACACAAGGTAAATGCGGATACTCACCCACCCATGGCTTCCTTTGTATAGGACAGTTTCTGGAAAATAAGCAAACAAGCAAATCCTAAGTATACTTAAGAAATATAAGATGGAAGGAACTGAAATGCAGTTTATGTTACCTTCTCCTCTCTCCTTTACCAAAATAGTTATATTTTCTTTGTTCATACATTTGCTAAGTTCAAAATCTTGAAAAACAAAAAGCAAAGAAAACAAAACAAACAAAAAAATCCACCAATTTCACCTCTGTTGAAAGCAATACATCCAACATTTCTCAAATGCAACACTGTAAAGAACAGCAAGTTTGTCAGAAGATGCTCTACATTTCTGTGTTGACAGCCAATGTTCTGCATTTCCTGAAAATCAAGTCCCTCTCTCTTTATTTGATCACTTGACATTACTATATACCTTTGAAAACTTAGGCTTAGTATTTTTTTTTAAAAAACCTTTCTTCTTGCATAGGTTTAAAGGAAATAAAACAAAGAGGTCAGAAATGGAACCAGAAAATAGTAACCAGAGTCAACATCTCTGGTTTGAGTGTAAGTTAACAGTAAGATCCTTTTCAGTAAGAGGTCTTAGGAAATACAGCATTTCTCCTGCTACATGTCTGTAGATTTAGAACCATCTTTTTAAAAATAGAGTTAAACCATGTAGTAGGTTTAATTCGATGACTATGCTATAGAAATGACAAGACATTTTTTCATATATTAGGGTTGCAAGGCTAAGGCAAGGATACACAGGCCAATATTTTTCAAATTTTTAACCAAAATCCTCATAGTATTAGTGAAATTGGTTCTAGAAAGGAGTTTCAGGAGTTTCTGAGGGAAACTTCAGAAGAAATGGAGGAAATCCTGAGCAGTGTGTAGTATACTGATAGCGCTACATCCTGTTGCTACACCAGTGTATGTGGAATATAAATTATTTAAGGAAGAGTGCTGTCTAGAAACAAAGTCTGACTTTCTCCTTTTTTTTCTTTGAAAAAGGTTTGAGGGTTCTTTTATTGTGTTGACTTTCTTTGCAGATATATTTTGCAGTAGAAACACAGCCCTAAGAAGGTCAACTTCAACGCCCACTCTTAAATCAAAGTACAATGAACTTAACACACAGTATTTCCACTGTGAAAACTCCTCTGCAAAATATCCACATGTGTTTAATGACCTAAAGACTGACACTCTATGCTCCCCTGCTAACATTTTCTGTGAAACAGGAGTGAAAAGGGCAAAAGAAACTTTCCAAGCAAGCTAGCCTACTTATTCTTTTAGTCCATATTTCTAGGTAGGTATAGAGGTCTAGTCTTCTATCAACTGGGAATTGCTGCAATGTCTCTGACTTTCCTCCCCTTTCCAGGCCATCAGTGGGTAGCAAGTGCGATCACAACTGGAAGAAGTCTCAAATGGCAGCCTGATCATCAGTCCTGTGTCATGCTAACTTTGGTCCACTTACTTCTCTGTATGTTCTTTGGCCCAACGTAAGTGTACAAGTCCATCAAATGGCATATTTGGAGATATTAAAGTATGAGGAACCCAGATCAGCTTTAAGTGGCAAGCAGAGAAACCAGCATGACCATGTAGTCTAACAGTGGCATGCCTCAGATGTTCATTAAGGGATTGTTACAGTGCTCTATATAGTGCCTCTACTCAGCTTCAAAGCACTGTGATTGACATTAATTCAGAGACTGATTCCCTCTCTCCCAGCTTTCAGAAATTTATATTCAACAAGTAACACTTTAGCGAGTGGCATTCACTTATGAGAAGAGAGGCCTTCTTCTGTCCTTAAGCATAACAGTTTGTGGGTGCTATTAAAAACAAAATTGCTTCTCAAGAGCTCTTTTTAACACTCCTGCTAGTCAGTATCCAGCACCTTTACTCAAGAAGCCTAAAGACCAGCAGCAGCAGCGGGCACTACAGTCACATCTATTTTACAGAGTAAGGTGATCAAGGCCTCCCTGGAGGCCCAGGAAATGTGGCTGAGGCTGTGCCTCATGGCAACACTGGAGACCTGGCAGCACCCAGCTTTTTCAGATGGAGGCCTGGGATTACCCACAACCTCATGGCATGGCCAAATCTTGTTCTCCTCTAAACCGTAAGGATAAAGAATTGACCAAATCTCTGATGCCATATATTACTTTAATGGTCAAGAAATACAAACAACACAACACAGATGACAAACATCTCCACATCTATATTTTAAAAAGTCTATCTGGTTACTCAACTCTCATCCAAATTTGTGGTAAACTACAAAAAAATATTGATACTAATACAAAGCCTGATATTACATGATGGGTTTTGAACAGCTGCTGCAGTAGGTAGTTGGATTACTCCTTAATTTGCCTAATTCCAGACAGGTTATCATTTTCTCTTTATAACTCAAGACTGAAAATGAAAATAAGTTTAAATAAATATATGGTTTAAATGACTGTTTAAATGACTCGATTTCACTGTTTTCTTAGACAAGTAATATCCAATTAGATTCAATAGCAGTTTCATTTGAGAAGTAAATTTGGTATATATATGCTCATAATGCTCAGTGTTCAGTGAAAAAGATGTGAAAATGAAGCATCCCTCCTTTACTAAGCCAATGCAGTCTGCAATATTTTGTAGTGTGATTGCCTCTCCTTTCTTTTGAGTATCTACTTTGCATTCCAGTTTGGGGCAAGGACAAGTCCAGGCATACTTAATTTCAGGGCAAACAGACAGCATTTTGCTCTAATTAAAGTCAAGAGGTATAGAACTCTAATTTTGGCTCAGCCGCTCACTTAGTACAGAATAACCTTTGCCAAATCATCTCACCCCTCTGACTCAGTTCCTTCATTTGCAAGACACAGTTATAAACATGTTCTACCTACCGCACGAGGATCTGCAAGGACTAATTAACAATTCTACCCTTCGAGCACTTGATTCGATCTATAAATAGCTGTGCAGAGTAACCTCAGCAAAGCCAGAGGCGATGGTTTTCACCCAGTGAAGCTGCCTCTGCAGATGCTTTGCATGAAATTAATTTAATCCGCTGAAGTGAGACTTTTCCAATATTATTGTACCAGCTTTCCAAAAGCTGGCAGCTTGGCACTAGTGTCTCTCCCTTTCAACATGCTCAGTTAGTTTTATATAATTATCACAAGTTAATAAAACTCCATAGCATTAAAAACAGACTACAACAATCACTGAGTCACAAATATTACTGACTCTATGCATGAGCTTCTGTCACCACACAAACCTATGGAAAAACAATCACAAAGGATTCCTGTCCAACCCTAAGAGATGATCTCCATGCACAGAAGACAAAATACCTTTCTTGGGGATAATTCCAGACAGGGTAAGAGGGTGGGAGGAAATGTCAAGGAGATTTTAAATAATCTCATAGTAGTTTAATCCCACACATGTAGGACTGTAGCAGCTACGTTTGACTCAGCACAGTTGTACAGGTGTACAGGGGAGTTCTATGAAGAAACACCTCCCTGTTGGACAGCCCTCGGTTGGCTGTAGCAACACGGTACTCACAGAGGTAGCACCAAGGCCCAGAGTGGAGGAACTCGAGGAGGAGGAAGAGGACAACATCTGGACCCAAAGCTGGAGGAAAAGGCCAGAGTGGAGGCCAGTAACAGGGAGGTATGCAGGGAACAAGGGGTGAGCTTGGAGGAATGGAGAGTATTAGCCACACTCAGTTTGAACTGAAGGCTAGAGCTCCCCAGGAAAGTGTCAGAGATGAGCTAAGGGTCCAGTCTATCCAGGAGGAATTAACTGGCTCCACAGAAGCACAGAAATGGCTCCTCAGTCTGTGATGTTCTCAGTCTGTGTAGACATCCAGTTAAAATACAGAAAGACACATTTAGCAAGGAAGATCACAGAACAGGCGGAAGACAGGCAGCAGCTTACTGCCCCACAGGAACTTTAAGAAAATAAACTCAACTACTGCATGAGGTGGTCAAAAACTACCATTTTGGGAGCTGGAGGTTACAGAGAGCTCCCTTCACTGTGGTGCTCGATCTTCCCTTTGAACCCAGCTCAGACAAAATCATGTTATTTTGCACTGCTCAGTGCCCAACTCAGCAACCAAATGTGGCATTTTAATACACTAAGGCAGCATAAAGCACAGCTACCTACTACTGCTTCCTTCTCACTGAGCAGCCAGGCTGTGATCCCAACACATTGAAACAAGCAGAGCTTCTGATGAACCAAAGAGTTCATCCAACCAAAGAGAGAACCAGACTGCTAGACCTGATACTAACAGAGATGGTCTATTTGGAAACGTAAGGGTTGGTGGCAGTCTTGGCTGCAGTTACCGTGAGATGTTGGAATTCATGATCCTGTGAGAAGGAAGCTGGACTAGAAGTTGGACTGCAACCCTAGACTTCAAGAGAACTAACTTTGACCTCTGCTGGGACCTACTTGGAGGAATCTCCTGGGCCAGGGCCACAGAAAGAAAGAGGGACCAGGAGAGTTGGCTAATATTCAAACACTACTTTCTCCAAGCTCAGGATCAGCACATTCCAATAAGAAAGAAGTCAAGCAAGGGGAGCAGGAGATGTGTCCAGCAAGGAGCTGTTGAGTAAACTTAAAGAGGAAAAGAGTATACATAATGTGGAAAAAGGGCCAGACCACATGTGAACAATGTAGGAGCATTGTCAGAGAATGCAAGAATGCAACGAGGAAGGCTAACACCCGCTTGGAAATAGAGTTAGCGAGAGATGTCAGGGACTACAGGAAGGGCTTCTACAAATACATGAACAACAAGAGGCAGATTAGGGAAAATGTCAGTCTGCTGCTGAATGGGGAGGGTTTCTTGATGATGGAGGATGCAGAGATGGCAGAGTTGATAAATGCACTCTTTGCTTCAGGACTGCAAAGGCTAGTCCCAGAGACAAGAGAGAGAACCAAGAGAGAGGAGGCCTTTCTGCTGGTCGAGTAGGATTGGTTTAGTGATCATTTAGGCAAACTGGACACCCACAAAGCTATGGGCCCAGACGGGATGCACCCAAGGGCACTGAGGGAACTGGTAGAGGTTATTGTTCAGCTGCTCTCTGTCATCTTTGAGAGGTCATGGAGAGCAGGGAAGTACCAGAGGACAGACAAAAAGCCAATGTCACCCCAACCTTGAAAAAGGGCAAGAGGGAGGACTCGGGAAACTACAAGCCAGTCAGCCTTGCCTCTGTCCCTGGAAAGGTCATAGAATGATAATGGTTGGAAAAGACCTTCAAGATAATCGAGTCCAATCATAAACCCTTCAACATCATGCCTGCTACACCATGTACCTAGGCACCTCATCTACATCATGTTCCTTGAACAATACCAGGGACGGGGACTCCACCACCTCCCTGGGCAGCCTGTTCCAGGGCTTCACCACTCTTTCCAGAATGCAGCAATTCTTCCTAATGTCTAACCTGAACCTCCCCTGGCACAACTCGAGGCCATTTCCTCTTATTCTGCTTGTAGTTATTTTGGAGAAGAGACCAACTTCTGCCTCACTAAAACCTCTTTTCAGGTAGGTATAAAGAGCAATAACATCTCCCCAGAGCCTGCTCTTCTCCATACTAAATAACTCCAGCTCCCTCAGCCGCTCCTTATAAGCTCTGTGCTCCAGTCCCTTCACCAAACTTGTGCCCCTTCCCTGAATACACTCCAACACTTCCATGTCCTTCTTGCAATGAGAGACCCAAAACCGAACACAGAATTCAAGGTGCTGCCTCACCAGTGCTGAGCACAGGGGGACGATCCCTTCCCTGGCTCTGCTGGCTGCACGGTTCCTGATCCAAGCCAGGAGGTCGTTGGCCTTCTTGGCCACCTGGGCACCCCACTGGATCATGTTCAGCCTGCTGTTGACCAGCACTCCCAGATCTCTGCCGTGCAGGTCTCCAGCCCCTCTGCCCCAGGCCTGTAGCACTGCTTGGGGTTGTTGTGAACCAAGTGCAGGACTTGGCACTTGGCCTTGCTGAACCCATACGGATGGTCTCAGCCCATCGATCCAGCCTGCCCAGATCCCTCTGCAGAGCCTTTATAGCCTCAAGTAGATCAACTCTTCCTCCCAGCTTGGTGTCATCTAGATCATTGATAAAGAGAACCACCTCCAACACTGACCCCTGGGGAACACCACTCATGACCGGTCACCGGTCACCGGATTTCACTGAGTTCACCACCACTCTCTGGGCCCAGCCACCCAGATAGTTTTGCATCCAGCAAAGAGCACATCTGTCTGAGCTATGAGCTACCAGTTTCTCCAGGAGAAGGCAGTGAGAGACTTTGTCAAAGGCGTTACTGAAGTGTAAGTAGACCACATCCACATCCTTTCCCTCAGCTGCCAGGTGAGCCACCTGATCATAGAAGATCGGATTGGTGAGGCAGGATTCTGCCTTTCATGAACCCATGTTGGCTGTTGCACACGTGCAAATGAAGGTGATGGAGGTGCTCAGGTGATGGAACAGCTCATGCTAGAGGCCATCTCTAGGCATGTGAAGGAAAAGAAGGTGATCAGGAGTAGTCAGCACAGATTCACTAAGTGGAAGTCATGTTTGACCAACCTAATAGCCTTCTGTGATGGGGTGTCTGCATGGAAGAATGGATGAGGGGAGAGTGGTGGATGGTACCTATCTTGACTTCAGCAAGGCTTTGAACACCGCCTCCGCTAACATTCTCATAGGAAAGTTCAAGAGGTGCAGGTTAGATGATTGGACGGTGAGGTGGATTGAGAACTGCCTGGATGGCAGAGTTCAGAGGGTCGTGTTAGATGGGGCTGAGTCTAGCTGGAGGCCTGTGGTGTCCCACAAGGGTCAGTACTGGGCCCAGTGATCTTCAACTTGTTCACCAATGACTTGGACGAGGGCACAGAGTGCACCCTCAGCAAGTTTGCAGATGACACCAAACTGGGAAGACTGGCTGACACTCTCAAGGGCTGTGCAACCATTCAGAGGGACTTGGATAGGATGGAGAGTTGGGCAGAGAGGAACATCTTGAGGTTCAATAAGGACAAGTGCAGGATCCTGCGTTGGGGGAGGAATAACCTCAGGCACCAGTACAGATAAGAGGTTGACCTGCTGGAAAGCAGCTCCGCAGAGAGGGATTTGGAAGTCCTGGTTGACAACAGGTTAGCCACGAGGCAGCAAGGTGCCCTCGTGGTCAAGAAGGCCAATGGGATCCTGGCTGCATCAAAGAGAGAAACAAGGCTGCATCTGGAGTATTGGGTGCAGTTCTGGGCTCCCCAGTACAAGAAGGACATTGAGCTGCTAGAGAGGGTCCAGCGTAGAGCAACAAAGATGATTAAGGGACTGGAGCATCTATCGTATGAGGAAAGAGCAAATGAACGGGCCTGTTTAGCCTGGAGAAGACTGAGAGGGAATCTTATCAAAATGTGCAAATTCCTGAGGGGGTAATGTAAAGAAGATGGGGCCAAACTCTTCTCTGTGGTGACCAGTGACAGAATAAAGGATAATGGGCACAAATTGAAACACAGGAAGTTCCATCTCCATGTGAGGAAAAACTTCTTTAGTGTTGGGGTGACAGAGCCCTGGGACAGGCTGCCCAGAGAGGCTGTGGAGTCTCCTCTGGAGATCTTCAAAACCTGCCTGGATGCCACCCTGTGTCACATGCTCTAGGTGTCCCTGCTGGAGCAGGGGGTTGGACTAAATGATCTCTAGAGGTCCCTTCCAACCTCAACCAGTCTGTGATTCTGTGACCACTGCAGCACTGTGCGTTGGCTGCATTTTACTGCAGGTTCAGGAAGAAGACTCTCCGTCTCTTAGGCAATATCCACACAAATTTTCCATTAGAGTCTCTTGGAAAAGCCTAACTTTATTAAAATTTACATTACTTTTAAAATACCAACTCAAATAATTATAATAAATTTAAAAATTTTACAAAAAAAAAAAAAAAAAAAAAAAAAAAAAGAAGAAAAAGGAAACAGAAAAACACCCCAAAAATGCTTGCTTTAAGTGCCTTGCTGAACAGAATGGTCCCAACAGTTACCTTAACCCATCATGTATGTGTCTTGCTCCAGCAGGAAAGCTCTCTTCATAGTTTTCTCCACCAGGGAGAAAGGCTCAGACCTTTCTCTGTCTTTTGAGAGGAAGGACTCTGACACCACCATGAACACTAAATGCTCCGTAGCCAAAGTCATGGGGTTAAGAGAATCTTGATGTGTAATGAGATTGGTGGCGTCTTTTTTCTCTTTGGCTTCACATGCCAGCAACAGCTTGGCAGCTGGGCAGCAACACTGTTGCTAATGCAGAATCAGGCTCTTCTATCTACATCCTGACCATCATTGCTTCGCACACACATCCAACAAAGGCAGCTGCCTATTTACTTCAGTGAATAAAATATATATTGAGGGACATATCAGTTAGGTTCAGAACACACTGGGAATCAAAGGGATGGCAAATGAGAACTCATAAGGACACTCAAAATAATCACAGAACATAATCTTCAACTTGAGAAAAAAAAAAAAAAGACATAGCCAAAGACAACCTTCAAAATGTCAGTTTCAAAAGTCACATTATACCATCTGACTATTACCACAGCACTAAAACTCTTAGGCTGGATAGGTACATGTGGTCTGTTCCCCCATTTGTTTTGATATGGCAGGCTAACAAAACAAATGGGAAGACAAATAAATTTATGAATATTACTTGTTAAAGGCTATTTCCTTTCTCCACCATCTCTTATCTTTCTCTCTACTTCTAATCATAGCACATACTTGTATTTTATTCGTAGTGAGAGCTGACCTTGCATCTTGCTTTATGATCACATACATTACAAGTCACTCACCACATGTTCCTAATGTGAAATATTTGCAGATGCACCAAAAAAAAAATCTGAGTAATCATGGTATTTGCTATAAAGTAATAGGTACTCACCAGCATCTTTCAGCAGATGCTGTGTGCTTACAGTGGATTTTGCACACTGTGATTGCTTCCAAAGAACTGCAAACTATGCTTAATTTCACATCTGTTTTTTAACCTCTAAAAAACATCTTTTTTTACTACCACCTCTCCAGCGCTTTTACTTTCAGTGCTTTTAACTTCATAGGTTCCAACAGCAGCATTTTCTGATACAATTGGTACATAATGTTGCAACCACCTTTCCTGTATTAGTTGTTTTTTATAGACTAGAGCTGGGTGCGTCCCTAGGCTTCTTCCTAATCACAGTCAACCCAGAGGACTCCAAAATGGATAGAAGTCATAGCTATAAGAGATCCTCGATGTACTAGACCTCATGATTTACCTCAGGGTAGACAAAAGGTCTACCAAAGAAGATCCTCTGATTACATTTGTTTCTCAATCTGCAACAGGTTCACGTCTATACATAACAGAAGCAGAAAAGAAAAATACAAGTTTGATCACCAACAGATTTGCTCAGTCCTGATGCCTCCCACAGGAACCAGCTGGTTGCACTGCCTGGGGAGCTCACTGTTTAGCGGACAAAGTAAGGGAAGTGCAGGCAATTGGCTCTCCTTTAATCTTCTTATTACTACAGGAATAGACTGCATATGGATATTCAAACCTCTGGTGTCTTTTCATTGTGATTAACAAGTTACACAGGATTAAAGAAAATTTGTAAGAAAAAAAAAGTAGTGTTTTTTTTTAAAAAAAAAAAAAAAAACTAAAACAGCCCTCTTTTTGAAGAATCCCCACACAGAATACACAGAAGAAAAGTGACTTCTCCAAAGGAGTAAAACAAAACAGGAGAGCAGGTGTCAAAACAGTCCAATGTATAAAGCCAAAAAATATCTCCAACAGCTACATTGGGACCTTACAAAAAACGTCATCTGTCAGCTGTAAATGTTCATGTGAACAGCACACAGATTGTGCTGGTTTGGCAGCAAAGTTTCAGTCTCATTGCAGAAAACCCAAGGCTCCTGTGGAAACTTTAGTTACTATTTTGTTTCTCTCCTTTTGTACCTTTCAGACATTATCTATTAAGAGCGTTAAACGCAGTCATAGCCACAGGGCAGAAGGATCAAGTTTTGACAACTGGAATTTCAAACATGTATCCATGGAAAAACGAAGATAGCCTCTATTACATACATTTACATTACAACTGAGATGCAACTACACAGCAAAGGAAAAAGAATTAATTCATATGAAACAAAGTTTAGAAGAAATGTACTGCAAGCAAAAATTCCCTATAGACTAGAAATATCTTCATCCTCTCGAGATTTGAAAAGGTAGAAGGGATAGTAGAATCACACATTTGATAAATCCACTTAATCACCAGAGAAAATTAAACTTAGGATAGTATTCAACCCATATAAAGTATTTTTATTTAGCATTATCACACAGAATATGAAAAACTGGGGAGGGTAAATAATATTTAAAATCATTTTTATGGCTGGCATAAATTTGTACAGCTGTTAGTCTGCTCCTTACGGAAATCTGGCAGAAGGTTTGTTTTAAGAATCTGGGGAAAACTTAATATTGTCACACACGAATATGCATAGAGGCACACACATATGCTGTAGGCAGCCACACGGAGGCAGGAAGCAGCTTTCTAAGACAATTTGGAGCCCGTATACCTCACATAAGGGAAGAATAACAGAAATGCTGCCTTCTGAAGCTCACCTGCTTCACCAGGAGAAGCTCTGATGTCTGAAGAGCCAACCTAGCTATCTATTCCTTCACCAGATCCATCAGGTCTCCCAGACTCAGATATTTTGAGCAAAACTCCTCCCGAAGAAAAAAAATTCTACAGGACCATAGTTCTAGCTGACATCAGATATGAGAGATCATCATAACTGAGAGAAGTAGCCACCTTCTGCATGTGCTGGAGCAAGCATCGCAATATCCATACGTGTGTGACAGTGATTAGCAGGGGTTAGAGGACAGGGTAAGAAACAAAGGCAGAAAGGAAGGCCAGTAATTATCTTTTAATTACGTTGCTCAAAAATTCCAAACTTGAACAAAATCAACATGAACAGCAATCATTTCACTGAACTGTTATTTACTGAGACCAAACCATACGGAATAATCTTATCTACTTTTCATATGCTAATCTCATTTTGAAGGAAAAGGAAAATTCGTGACAGGCAGTAATTGTGAAAAATAGGATTTTGTGTTTTTGTCCACTCACAAGCAATAGAGAGAGACTCCAGACTCTGCCAACACACATAATACAGAAGAGGTAGCAAATCATCTCTATTGCAGCAGTAATAGCAAGCAAATAACAGAAACAAGCAGGAATACTTCTACTAGCTGCAGGGTCTAAACCAAGCTGCTGAAAGACACCAAAGATGATTCAGAGTATGGAGAGCAGAGCAAGATCAGAAGTAAGTGTTATTATGGCCAGACCAGGAGTTTACAGACTGAACTACCACCAAGTACGTATGTTGCTTTTCTACAGTGCAAGATGAGGTGATTCTTTCTTGCAAACAATTGGGAGTGTGGATTATTTGCATGTGTCATCCTAGGAGGCACCGTGTGCGCTGTGCAGTGATGGCAGCCCTCACTGTTGGGTCAGAAATGCTCAGCACTTTGGGAAATCAAACCTAAGGAATCAAGAAGTAAATGTCAATGTCTGACTCCAAGCAAACGAATGGACATGTCATAACGAGACAAAAAGTCTCATGGGCCAAGCCGGTCCTCTCATCAAAGAGATGGTGCCTAAAAGCAGAGTTGTAAGACCTGCATCTGGTTGGAATTGCAGAGCTGCTTTAAAGAGGTTTCACCCTCTAAAGTCCACCTCATGCCTTTGCACATGTAAGAAAGCAATTAAATCCATGCTCTGACCTATGTATTTAAAAAATATGCTGACCAGGGAAGTGTTAGAGTGTTCTCACCATCATTCTTTGATTCAAATTTAAATTGAGCCCAAGCTTATATCTCAAAAGAGGCACCTGCCAGACATGTGACATGTACACATTTATGACATCAGTCAGTCCCTCTGAAGACAGACTAGTTTGCCATCAAATGAGCCCATACCATTGTCAACTTTTTGCTAAAAGCAAACAAGATTAACAGTCTTTTCCTGCAGTATTACAGTGATGAAGGGAATATCCCCAGCTACAGAAATAGGAAACTTAACTTACACTCCATCTGAATAAATCATCAAATATAGAGCACTTTATCTGACTCCTTTGCAAAGTTTAAGGAACACACTCTAAAGGTAAAGCAGAGTGGGAAGCTAGGCACATCATCTACCATCTGAGAATTATCCTGATTTTGTTTAATAACTTATACTTAATAGCAGTTTAATAACATTGCAAAACATCACTACCAAAATGTTACCTAAGGCAGTTATATGTTCACTGTGCACATAAAAAGTACATATGGATTTTCTTTGTCTCTGTCTTTTTGCAAAATCTAAGGACAACAGTACCACAAGATCTCACAGATGCAGCCTTTGGCTAACATTCACCTGCGAGGTCTAACATGAAAGCTCAGAAAACAAAACAAAACAATTCTCCCCATTTTCTGCAGTAGTTCATACTTGCATCTTCAGTGCATATTACTAACACAGGAATCCGTAAAAAAAAAAAACAGAAGAAAAATGTCGGCACATCCATGCTAGCAGAATTTCACTGATTCTATGGGATCACATGTTTAAGACTTCTCACAAGTTGCATGAAATTACACCCACAGTTTGCAAAGACACCGAAGGTAATTTTAAGCAGGTGATATATGCCATCTGGTGCCAGAGCACCAGAGCAAATTTAAAATTTTTAAAATTAAAAAAAATATATTTGAGACAGGCTTATTTAGTTTAGGTTAATCCTCCTTTTCTTTATGTCAAAATAAACTTTTGTTTCAAGTGAAATAACAGAGATCACACCTAAGCCTTCAGCAATATTTTCCCTTCTCCCCATCCCCACCCACCACACACACATTCACAATTTTAAGCTCTACAACTCTTTGTAGTGAAAAAGTCAGCCATTGCCTTGGTAAGACATCAAAGCCTTTAATATTTACAGCTCCTTTCATTTCAGTAAGGCTACCATGTATGGGCAGAGCAAACCTATAGCAGTGTCAAGCACCAAGGAGGTGCTTCTGCCATATATTCTTGACAGAAGCAGAAAAACCGCTCAGCACCTCCTGCTTCAAAGAGTCTTTGGAGGTGAAGGTACCTCCAGATGTAGTTTGCAGCAGAAAGTATCACAAAACACAGAGGGCAACATATTACAGCCTGCCTCATGCCAGGTTGCCTTTTCATGCAAGGGGTCTAGACATCTTTTATGGAGTCAGGAATGTATCTCTTAAAGACAACGCTCTCCTCACCACAATTGTGTTTCCTTCCATGAGATGACTTATAACTTGGCTTTCAAAGCCTTTTGTCTCAAAATGACCTGGAAAATAACACCTGGGCATGCCTTCAAATGCTTGCATGTGCTAAATGATACTTTGCTGTAGCAGGCTGTGCCCTTGTTTGTGAGAAAACACCATCCTGGTGCTGCACCTACCTTCATGATCAGACTCCGGTGCTCTTCCGATTTACTGAAGTTGGTGCCTATTTCCAGGATGCTCATTGCTCCTTCCTCACACAGGTTCATCCAGGTATGATACTCTTCACGCTCTGGCAATCTATCCCAGAATGTCTTGAAGACCTCCCAGACGGTTTCCTGACACACTGAAGGAAGCAGAAAGGCCTGACGTTAGTACAACGAGAGTGTTGCAGTGGCAGGGACAGCCAGCGTAGTACAGTCCACAAGCTGTATGCTCCTCAGTGCACTAATGTACGCAACACTATGACAGTCTACATGCAAATGTGCAGGGCGCTACATGGTCTGAAAATGAAAATGCTGTATTTTCTCCACTTATACTACTTCTCTCCCTGAATTTTTTATTCAAATGATTGATTTCCTCATTAATGAAAAAGGAGAGCAAGAGAGAGACCACTTGCTTCCTAATAACCAAGAATATGTGAAACTATCCTTGATCAATGGATCCAATTTTTAGAAAATTCAGGGAACGAAAAAAGTATGGCAAATGTCTCTGGGGAAAGGAGAGCTCTCATTCAATTTGCAAATATTATAGTTGTACCAAAATAAACTTGTAGAATCCCAACCAGTAACACAATTTCTTGGGATTCAACTTCACAAGGAACTTAAGTAAGTTTCAGAAATTATAACTTTATTAACCATTTATAAAAAAAAAATAAGGCAGGATAATGATACAGCAACATAATATGCTAGACATAAAGCAATGTCTAACCCTACTGTGTACTTGGACTGTTAAAGGACGGGACATGTGTGACTGAGGAGAAGGTCTGTGAACTGAGGGTTAAATTTTCTTGTACTTCAGCAGCGCTAATCCCCCCTCTCCTGCATGTGCCCTTTGCCAATCAGAGCAGTTGGTCACATAATGCCCATGCCACAACCTCTCTGTGACCCAGGATAACTGGAAGAGAGGAAGATTTATGGGATTTTCTTTGTATCCTGGAAAAGACCAACCTTAAAAAGAGAATGACTTTAAAAACCACTGGTAGCAGATGCCAGCCTAGAGTAGTTGTAGACAAACCTGCTTTTCAGTCTTAATCTGATTTCACTAGCTATAGACAGCTTGGCAGATGAAGGCTTTGCTTTCAGGGAAAGTCTTAACATTGTAAGCAAAACCCTACAAGGGACTAACTTTGAATCTCCAAGAAAGTTATTTTCTGCAGTTACCTTAAAAATATGCTCCATTTTTTTCACTGGTTCTGTGGGACTTTTTGTTTTGTTTGTTGGGCATGTATTCTGAATTCCAATGTCTTGTATACTTACGTAGAATTGGAAATGCACATCATACATGATATTGTCTCTTCCTTCGATCAGGAGATGGACATTTTTCTTAAACGCAAATGCTTTATCAGTAATCACCTTAAGGTGCTATTTCAAGTACACCTTTAACACTCAGCTAATTCTGTTAATGCTGAATAGCACCACGAAGAAAAAGCTTTTTCTCCCATACCACACTTCATTCTATCAGAGGAAATGGAGCCATTTCTCCACCTCAGATCTCCCTACAGATATTTGTTATTTCCACAACACATTTCTGACAGCTTTTCAGCAAGGAAATTAGACTTGTAGATCATTTGATGCGACTGGAACAGAACATAGAGCCTAATCAATCACATATATTTCTGTGCCCCAGCATCCTGTCACCTTCCAGGTGCCTAAAACTTCCTGTAAAGCATGGCAATTTGGTAAGGAGTACTGGAGATACACCACTCTATGCTCTAGGTGTCCCTGCTTATGCAGGGAGCTTGGACTAGAAGATCTCAGGAGGTTCCTTCCAACCCTAACCATTCTGTGATGCTGTGAATCTGGGAGATGCTTTCAATCACTTTTGCTTATCTACCTTCTCTAGAACTAGAGTAGAAATATATAATTGGGATAAATTATGAAAACTAATAAGGAATAAACAACAAATCTACATACATCCATACCCTGTCTCACCTTTACTCCCTTGTGAGGCAGGAATAGCCTCTCCCTAGAAGTCTGCACAGGCCTCAGACGCTGAAGCAATAAACCTGCCCTGGATCTGGATCCTGCCGGAGTTTAACAAACTACAGATGCCACTTGCTTTCTGGGAACATCTCCGTTAGCACCCCATTTGTAAGAGTTGGGTGTCTGGGGAAAGACTAAAGTCTAGTTTCAAACTGTGAAGACAGAGTTGAGAATACAACTTTCTCCCATTTTTTCAGGTGATAACTGCACCCTGCCTTATGGACCTAATGGACCCTTTGCTCCAGGTGCAATGTTGCACAGCAGCTGTCTTGAAATGAGCTCATTCCAGGGATGAGTCCTCTTCAGGACTCATCAAGCGAGAGATGAAGGTCTTGCAAATTTGCAGCAGGGGCACTGCGTAATCCTACATTTTTCAGATGGGAGCAGACACAGGATTGGCTTTCCAGTTGCAAGAGGTAATTGGCAGTAATAATCAAGGCAATTTTCCTTAATGCTCTTAATTAAGTTTAATCTCTTTTTAAAAATCAGTTTGATGGGACTGTGCCTTGCCTGAATAGAGCTACTGCTGTATGAACAGCTGTCCCAGTCACCTGCCAATAGATTAAGGATTTGTTGGACACCCTTTCATTTGAGATTAGGCACCCCACTGAACTCCAGTCCCAAAGATATTCTGCCATCTGTGGCTCCGATCCTATTAATCAAACTTCGGCCTGTCAGAACAGGCCCATATTTTCCACAGAAAGAGAAAAGGGGTTGTGGATCGGGAGTCTTATAACACTTTATATTTACATGTATGTTGTGACTCCAAGCATAACACCAAGAACATAACACAGTTTTCATTGCAGCTCAGATCATTCCAATACACAGAAATGCTTCTGTCTCCCATCCCTCCTTCAGGCATGGGAAGGAGGGAGTCTACTCTGATCATGGCAAGAAACACATGGTGACCCAGAAGAACAAACAGACACTACCCTCCTGTTGCATTTGGTTTCATTAAAAATGTGAATAACCTCCTCTTAACATGAAGGTGGAGCCCACCCCTGTAGCAGGTGCTGGTGCAGGCCTTAAAAACTCTTGAAAGTGAACCAGCCAAGCGGCCAGCCCTGCTAAGAGCCTTGAAGTTGCATGTGGGTGGAAAGGTAAGCTCCTCTAGAAAAGGACTTCCTCCTCCATCATGGCCGTGATGATAAAGAACCTTTATTTTACCATTAACTAATCTCTCTGCTACTTGGCAACATTCCTATGAAGTAAAACACACACACACAAAAATGAGAGATTAAAAAAAAGCCCCCTGCTACAGGGATAGGATCATTGCCGATATGTACAAGTGAGTAAGCAAGCACATGCGATACATGTAACTAACTGGCATGGCAAATCAAACCAAATCTGGAAGCCAAATGGCTTGTTCTGCATTTTTATGTACATACTACGTTTTGTACATGCTCCATCCCATGAAAGACAGCTTTGGAAATCAGAAGTCACACCACTCATCATGAAGATACCATCACCTTCATAGTGTGAGAGATATCCAAGGCACAGAAAAGAAAGAAAAAGAGCAGCACATTTGGCTCATGCCCTTGAATAAACCTGCACTTGAACAGAATGGCACAAGCCTTTAAAAGAGGCAAGGTTTTGATTTTTAAAAGCTGCTTCAGTCCTCCTGAATCTTTAGGAAAGGATTTTAAAAAGTTTGTTTAAAGTTTCTTTCCCTTAATATTTTACTGTTCTTTTCAAAATCTCCAGATGAGATTCGTGGTGAGATCACTCATCAATCTCTCTCTCTCCCGTGCGACCACAGGGCCACCTCTCCTGCATCTGGACGGGAAAGGCGGCCTCCCCGGCTCCAGCTTTACCGTGCAGGACGCGTTGATCCCTGCAGCGAGCGGCAATTAGCCTCTTACATCCGAGCGCCCGCTCGGGGATTTCCGAGGTGAACAGCAGGGCCACCACATGACAAGACCGTGCCCCTCAGAGGGGGTCGGGTGGCCATTTGTGTAAGTGGGCAGTGCTGAAGTTTAATCCCCCTTAAATCCCATTACTGCTTCTTAAGAGTCAAACCCTGTCGAGGAGCTGGTAGCACCACACCAGGCCGACCGTCCTGTTTCAAGGTAACACGAGGGCAACTCCTCCTCTCCCTGCAGGACAGGATGGCTTAGCTGCATTTTGGTAGCAACTATGACAATATGGCCTAACCCATCCTTCCACGCAAGGCTTCACGAGCACCTGCTGAGTGTAGAAATAAACACACATGTGCAGGAACCGCCTCACCTCCCGCTGAAGCACTACCACACAGGCTGCTCCAGAGCAACCTTTAAATAACACAACAATAGTTCAACGTGAATTATCTAAACCACATGGAAATAATACTTTGAACACTGATGTTCACTAAACTAAATGCACAAACTAGCATTATTTTGGTGACTCTGAAGGCATGTTTTACTGGGTGAAAAAAGCACCACAAGCTTTTTAGAAGATTATACTGACACCTAGTCATGATTCCAGCGTAGAAGACGACAGAGGTAGAGCTTCCACCAATAAGCTTCAGAATCTGCTGGTTGCATGAACGAGACAAAAATATGCCAGGGAAGAAGGGAAAATAAGGGAAAAAGGCTCACTCGGACGGACATTTTAATTTATTTACTAAATATTTGTTTAGCCAAGTACTTGTTATGATTTTTGACTGTTTGCTTTCATCATTATTCAGCAACATTTGAAAAATTTGCAACAGCCATGGTGTCAGCATCAAATTGAATCTTCACTCTTAACTCTGCCCACATATGCTACATAAATAACATAATTATTTTTAACACTTCAATATATGGATCTGAACCAACCCAAAAAGCAGAGAGAAAATCTGGTTTCCAACTTCAATACAGACAGCTCAGTCCTGTGCCTGAGACTGCCAAATCTAGGGTTATTATCCTACATAGCATGTCTTTCCTGAGAAACTGCTTATTCTTTTTAAAGTACAAAAAAAATTGTTTTTTTTTGTCCTTTTTTAACTATTACACCCTAAAATACTGTCTTTCTCCTTCTTTAGGTCAGTATCTTTACATACTAAAATTAGTTCTTCAGCTTTATGTGCAGCTCTGGCTGATAAAAACAATTTTTTCAGGGAGACTTATTTGCTCTACTCATCTGTAGATAACACATATATGGCAAACTGGTTAAGAAAGTGGATCACATTAGGAAAAAATGCAAATGGAATTTCAAAAACATGGCCAACACAGTGACAGCATCTCAGATATTCCAAAGACTATCCCAGAGTTATTATTTACCCAGGGCAAAACATTCAAAATTAATATTACTTTTTATAGTGCAGTCACCATCTGAAATTCACACGGTCACTAAAATTTCACTAAATCTGTTTTGTGAAACCTACCTCTGCCCACTAGACACATTGACTTGATGCTTATCAAAAAAACCCAGCTACCAATAAGCATTAGATTTAAACGCAGCCCTCTCTTTAAAGGGAGTTGTTAAAAGATAGGACCCAGGGAATAGATTTTGGGAAGCCAATGTGCAACTCATTTCTGTCTATACGTTCTCTGCCTCTCTCTCAGGCTCAGTCTCTCTGCAATGAAATACAAAGCCAGCTAACAGCAGTATTTTCCATATATAGTTACAAAAGATGCAGAGCATGCTGAAGACTACAGAGAATCATAACCCCAAATTTGGTCCAGAAGAGGCAGAAAATAATGCCTATTGCTTAATGCAAAAGTCTGTCTGTTCTTAAAAGTGATTGACTTCAGAAATACATCAGGACTCAAGAAACCTGCCTGCTGTATGGCATATGAGGGAGAAACAACTACACAAACATTCCTACTCCTGGCTGGTGCTTTTATCAATTATAATAATCACAGTCACCAATGAGCAGTTACACCATTATTTGGTTTCAAAACACTGAATGCTGCTACTGCACTTTTACAATATACTGACGTTTCTCTGTATTACTTTCTCTATTCTCTTGCCCTTTTAAAATTGCTTATGATTCACTGTAATTATTTTTTTCTGTCTCTTCAGATTATCGATTTGAGAAACTGATCTCTGGAGCTGCAGGTCTGCCAAACAGTACATGTCACAAACGTGATTGTTTTTAGCAGAATTTATCCTTTAAAATAAAAAATCTGGAAGTTATACTTGGTGGTGCAGAGGGAAGCTGTACACCTGAAGTGCACAACTCTAGAACAGGAGCACTTGACTCAAAGACTATGTTAGAAATGCACATCAGTCCACTCCCACCATTAACAGGCATTAGCAAGCCAGCAGAAGTAAATAAAACCACAGATAATCATAGTCCTACCTGTTCCCTTGTACAGGCAGATAGAACAAGGGTAACTTGGCTAACCAGCACATGTAAGCCTTTACTTTTTTAAAAATAATCAAACTCTTTGATAAGAGTTGGTAAGAATTCTCTGACAGAAGGATAAAGAAGATATTCCCTTCCTTTAACAGATATAGAAAAAGACAAAGACTCTTAAAATTCATACTAGAAATGAAAGCCTTTTTATAAATTCAAAAGTTCTGGGTACTACCACATTTATGGCCTTACAAGGTCAATTGTTTCTCTCATCTCTGAGACCAGCTGATCTCTGAGACACAGACTGTGACAACACTCTTCCTTAGAAATATTTTGTTTACAGTGCACAGACAAGAAAGTGCATCTTACTATTTTATTACTGCTCTGATTTAGGTAGCTAGTAAAACAAAGTTTCAAGAAAAAGCAGGTATATAATTCAGCGACACTCAGGGAAGAGCTTTATTGTGGATGAAAGTAACAAGCATCATCAGCTCTCACTTATCCCAGGTGCATTTATTCAGGCTGTGATTAAGCAAACCTCAGCATATACTCCTGGTGCAGCACAAAGCTACCAGCAGAATGAAGTTCCTGCCTGAACTGGACCTTGCTCCCATTACCTGCTGCTATTTTGTTGTTTAAAATCATCTCTGCTTCTTGCAGAAATCACCAGTTCCAACGGGCTTTGGAAATAGACCCTTGACAAAATAAAAAGCAGATCCCTGACTAAAATACCCTTGTGGGGCTTTGAGAAGGCAGGGCAATTTCTGAAATAGTCTCTGAAGTCATACTTATGCAGCAGGTGGAGAGGGAGTTAACTAGACCAAGGCAGAAAAAAAATCACTAGACGGTGGCATGAGAAGGAAAGTAGTGTAGCACAGTTCACAAATAAGATCCAAAAGGGGCCTCCATACAAACACCTTATCCTGAAAGGTTTTCAGTTAGCCCAACTGTTATTTTATAAGCAGAATTTTAAGACAGGGCTTCTATATGATCAGAGGACTGCTGTATCCTTAACAGCTCTAAAAAGCAAGCATATTTGAGTTGTGGAAATCAGCTTCCCTTTGCCCAACACCACTTCTTTAAGGCCCTGTATATAGGCACTCTGCAACACACACAGTACTCGGGAACCTTACTAGGAAGGGGCAACTTCTGTTGAGAGAGCAGCAGCTACTGAGAAGATGAGGCTGAAGAAGGGGCTGCCGCAGCCCAGAAGCAAGAGAAGGTCCTTCATCTTGTGACTGTTGAGAGCGCCGTATTAACCTAGTGAGCAACCAGAAAGGCTGATCCAGCATCCACGGTGGATGTCTGGGACTGGAAGGATTATAGGCTCAATACCTGCCTCGTCTCAAGCTTTGCAGGACCTTAGGTAAGTCATTTAAGGTAGAATTATTCATCAAAGTGATGCAGGATTTCTGCTGCTCAGTTTATTCATGATAGCTTTACCACTTAATTTTAGTGCAATGCTATAAAAGTCACTGCCATCTGGACAGAAGCCAGTATGGCCTTCTTACTCTTTTTTTTTTTTTTCTCCCCCCAATATATTTTCCCTAAAATCCTTTCCTAAACCACATAAATATTTTAAATAAAAATATAAATTTCTAAATAGTGAATTGCCTTTTAATAAACTCTAATTAGAAATACAAAAAAACATTCTTATTTTGCACAAAGGTACCGTAAAGGAAATTAGAGTGACTTAATTGTATTATTTTAAAGTAAATACTTAAGCGTATGACTGCTGTTATCTGTGGTACTTGGTTGTACAGACAATCAAAAAGTCCCATTAAAAAACTCTGAATATGTTTCCTTCTACTCAACAGCAGCTGTGAGTGACAGAAGCTCTTTCTCATTTCATTGATAGATTATATAGTAACATAGTAAGACATCATGAAGTGTTTGAATGAAATGGTAAAGACAGGTGCAAATGGCCAACAGAAAGACTAAACCTGCTGCTTAGTGAACCTGTGTAAGAAAGGATGAGTGTGCTTAGCTCAGTTAATACCAACTTTTTGGCGGAGAATAACTTGTCATGAGGAAAGTCATCAAAGAAAAGTTTGTCAGGAAACATCACAGTTCTTGCATAGTTCTTGTCCCTACCTTTAAAAGTTTCATCTGCTAATTTTTTAAACAGCTGCTCTTTATCAGCTGCTCCCAAAGGACACGGCTGCATTGCTCATGCTCACGTACCTCTGAGTCTGAAGTATTTGAGATGGTTGGCAATAGCCTGCTCAACGGATTCATCAGGGCAGATCTTCACTCCAGGAAACAAAAGGGATCGCCGTCTCCGAAGCAGCAAAGGGCTGGTGACCTTTCCAGCCTCTGGAGTGCCATTAGCTGGTTTGGATTCAGGAGACAGAGAAGAGTTTGCTAATTGCCAGTCACCGAGTTGAGGGGTCACTAAAACATCTTTAGCCTGTGTTCCCTCTGCAGTTGAATAAGCTTCTGCTGTAAAAATTAAAACCACACAAAAAAAAATTCAGGTGAGATGATGACACATATGTATCTTAACGCATCTTAATGCCTTGATTTTGATTTCTGAAGGACACAGCTGTGCTTTCTTCTGTTAACAAGCCATTTACTCTCCCCCCAAACCTGTCTGCATGATAACCGTACTATTTTAAACAACCTTAAGCTCTTTACAGCGTCTTGAGAAGTGATAACATAACCTAAAGCTCTAACCCTACAAATGATGTTTTGTGCTGACCTTCTCTTCTGTGACTTGGCTCCTGTAAGCCAAAGGGACCATGTATGTGAATAAACAAATGTGCTTGACAACTTGCAGGACCACTAAACCAATCCTCCTTAGCCTACACCACCACTCCGCAAGAAATGTTTATTTTTCATATTCCTTGCTTTAAGTAAGCTGCCTGAATCAACACATACCAAGTATACTTGAGGGGAATGGGAAAAGGGGGAAAAGCTTATCAGCGTTGGCTTTTAGCTTTTTCTTTTCCTACTGTTGGTTTGGCTGCATCACTGCAAACCAACTCTCGCAGCTGAGGGAAAACTGTGTCTGTTTAGGGTTAGCCCGACAGCCCAATTCTCTGTCCTCCACAGACAGGTGAAGTAGCCTTACTCCATAGTTTTTTTTTCCATCCATTTTCATCTCCCTTCTCCCAAATAACGAAGAACCACAATTAATTAGAGTGATATATCTGTAGGGTTTTCCAGCTAATGTGTTACAACCTCACTCTGTATCATCAAAATCAATAGCATCTTTGACTTTGTTGACTGAAACACGAGGAAAATGGTTATTTTGATGGTATGCTAATGGTCGGATCTTGGAGACCACTATGGAATGCAACACAGGAAAAAGGGAATGTCAAACAAGGTGACTACGTCAAAACACCGATCTTCACCCAAACCGGCACATCTTCAGTCCCTGTACACAGAAATAGAGTAACTAGCATCCTGTAGCTTTATTTTACTCTGTTATAAAGATACAAACGTACAATAATGGCTCCTGGAAATCACCACAAGTTCTCCATGTTAATGCCGATACAGCTTAACACTTAACACAGCACAGACCTGACAAAACATTTTTGTGTATTCTTCTTCTTCCCTTTGCTCTAACTAACGCACAGATCTATTCTTACTTCTACTCAGTCATGGGTAAAACCTTTAAAACAAGAATACAAAAAAGAAGGAATAGTTCTGCATTACCTGCAACAGTCTGAAGATCTCCTTCAATCATTCTCAAAAACAAGATGCAGAGAGATATTTTCCAAGGGAAGTGGAACATACTTACTGTGTCCAAAAAACAATATACAAAGAAAAAAGGAAAGGAGAATCCCCTTTAGCAAGAGAGCTTTAACGCATCCTTGAATCAACCAAGAGCATCGTCCTTTCTGCAAAGGTCTGGACTTCACATCATCTTTGAAAAAGAAAAAATGTTCAGTAGCTTTCAAAAAATGTTGGCCAAGATATCCTAGGAATCTTGATCTTCCTTCAGCGAGAGTATCCCACTCCAGTGAAACAAAACCAGAAAAGATGATGAGAGGAAGACCTCGGAGTTAGCAGATGGACTGAGACAATTTTTTAATTTTAATCTGGCCAGCTAAGCTCTTTACCGCAGCTTGTCATACCATTAACAGTCCAAACAAGGACAGCACCTTTCACACTTAATTAGCCATGTTTTTCTCATTGGCTCTTCAGTTTTTGCCTTTTTAAAGACGTGCCGCCCGCCAAATGCCAGAGGGAGGGTGTTGCGCCCCGGTAGAAGGTCCGAGGGTGGTTCGTAGCCTTCTGCCGGTTCAACTATCTGCATCCAAACACGCAGCGACCGCTTTAAACGCTGATGTAGGGAGCACCGAAGCGATCTTCCTCCAGTGTCCTCTCGTGACAGAGCTAATGAGGTCTGGCTGCCTGAGCCTGCGCTAAAGCAGAAAAGCTTCTGCCGCTGCAGCGCTGCGCTTCACATCCCAGAGCGGCCGCTTCCGCCGGGGTAAAGCGGGGCGCATCTGTTTTTTCCCATCTCTGTTACGGTATGGTTTGGAGCGCTAGGAAGAGGCGATCCGTTAACAAGAACGGCGCCCGGCGGGATCCGAGCAAACTGGCCCTCGTCCGAGGTGCCGGGCGCAGGCGGGCTCGCGGCGTCACCCACGGTGAAGAGTCACTCCGACGCAACGCGCCGGGCCCAGCCTGCCTCTCCTCGTGTTCACCACAGCGCTGCCTTCAGCGAGGCAGCTGCGCGGTTCGTCCGCTTTCTGTTGTTTTTAAATCATCGTCGACCCTTGCAGCGTCAGGAGTGACTCGGCTTCCATTACCCACCCAGAAAACAGCAGCTAAAGCAAGACCGGAATTACCATCCGCGCTAACACAGACAGCAAAAGGTTTGCTTAGCTCAGGAGCACCTGACAACACATCCCCTTAGGGAACATTTTCAGAATGCACCAACTCGAGCAAGAGTTCGAAATCCCATTAAATGTCTTCCCAGACAGTTCTCAAATGCAGAGTGATGATTAAAAAAAGTAATACTCAATTGCACTGAGAATTTGGCTAGTATAAAAATGCCTGTTTTATAGCTCTGTCAAAATGTAATTATTTCCTATGGCTTTATCAGCTTCTGGGCCTTAAATTATTCTAAACATTTTAATGCAACTGAAATGAAATTTAGACTTGAAATGACTGGAAATTTCTAAGCATTTATGATAGCAAAATGCATAACTAAAAAAGCATAACCACCATTTGAGGTGTTAAGACGAGCACAGCAAGTCTTGTAATAAATTTTCAAAATAAGCTTTGGAAACTAATGTATCCCTTGATTTTACTAAAGCCTTTACAGCTGTGCACCAGTAAATGTATGCTTCTTGATTTTAAAGATATGAACAGATAAAATTTCTGTTCAGAAGTGTGTAGAAAAGAATGTGGGCTTTTTTGCTAATGAAAAAGACAAATATAATCCTAGTGAAGGGACAAAGCATGTGCTCTTCCATACTCTAACTTTATTATTCTCTGTAAGATAAAACAGAAGTTATTCCCCTCAAATTCTGCTCTAGTGCAAATACTGCTTTTAAATAACTTTGCCATTCAACTACTACTTAAAAAGCTAAATCTACTTGACTGATACAGGAAAGGGACATGCAAGATGCATGTAAAAAAGTACTTGACACATGCTAAGAATTGTGGTAAGGGAGTTCTAATTTATACCTGTAACAAAGAGCAACAGATACAAACGCTCAACGCAAGTGTGTGTGTGGGGAAGTGACGTTTGGTCAACTCTTTCAAGATGGTCATCCAGGCTGTCGGCCTATAACACTGTGTTATCCCCAGAAGCAGCCTTGAAACAAGAAGCTGTAAAAAAAAAAAAAACTGAATATCTTTTCAATAAATAATTTCTTTGATACATAATTAGGTTAACAGAAACATACTTGTGCACATGATGAAAAACAGTAGGATCTTACGCTTACTCTGGTAATTTGTGGCAGCAAGGAAAGGAACAGGAACAATCAAGTTCAGCAATGTCAGGAGACTTTTTTTAATATTAAATGTATAGGCATTCTCACAGTACACGTCTAGCATTAATCAACAAAGATAATCCTTTAAAATCATGTTATAAAATCCATTCAAAGAAATTTACACATGACTTTTGCTTTTAAATATCTACATACCAGCCAATTTAAAAGAGAACAAATATTACTTTATGATGAAAACCAATTTTTATGGTAACAAAACCCCAAACTATAACACAAATTTGAGGGAAGGTCAAAAAAGTAATCAATGGAAAAGGTATAGATAAAAGGCGTACATTTCTGAATTCATTCTTTTATCTATTTTATTATAAATACACAATTATCCCCATAATAGTGCTGATGATGTCATTTATTGATGAAAGCGATAAAACGACAGCGGGAATAGAAGCTGAGGAGGAGGAGAAAGGGGGAGACGGAGGTAGTGACAAACTACTGAAGTGTAAAGGAAGTCACACATAGGCATGACTTGCACCAGGCTGCCCACAGCTATACAGAAGGTAACTGTGACCAGCCAATGATTTTGTTTTTAAAAACTGTCTCTCTTCTCCAGAAAGAATGCTGCTTCCTGGTTTGAGAAACAACATGGTGACAGGGAAGGGGTGTTTGTTTTTGGATGACTGCACAGAACCTGAAGAAACGACCGGATTCTGCAACACAAAGTTTCAGAGTTGCCTTGAGGCCCTGAGGGAAGAGGCCCTGAGAATTTGAAGACACCAGAAAATTGATCACATCTTTGGGTTGCCTTTTATTTTAGTCCTAACACTCTAACCTACTTGTAAGCTTTGAGAGCTGCAGGTTTTGTAGACAGGTTTGACATGTGCAGTTTTGGTCACTAGCTGATGCGTGGTCCTTCTGGAAGCTGCTATGAGACGTGATTGCAACTCACCTCAGGCACAGAAAGCCTCCTTCTAAACACAGCCCCCTAACCTGATGCAGCGACCACGGCAGAAGATGTGCACATATGAAAAGGCTATTGAAGTTTTCTGTGATCCATGTCTGTATCAGTGCCTACTTAGCCAACTTGTTTTAATTTATCAAGTCCCAAGTTCAAATACTCACACATGTAGGTATCTTTACCCAATTCCCCTGAGCAAAGTATAAAATCTGTTTGCCTTAAGTGTAAATTACATATCCTAAAGACATATTACATACAACAATGACCTTTGTGAATGGAAACAAGGGCTAACTCTTCAGCAAAACATTTCAAATAAGCTTGCTACATCACAATCTGCTTGCTTTAATGCAGACAATGTTGTAAGATTTAGAGGCATACCTCCCCAAAATAATCCATGTAGGATTAAAAAAATCTACTGCCCATAAGTATTGCATTGGCAGATCGCTTGAGATAATATTTTGGAAAAAAAGTTTCAAGAAAAAAGATCATTAAAAATAAAGGCAAGAGACCAATTTTGAGCTTAAAAGTTTTCAAAAATTCACTCAGAAATGAACTGTTTCACTCCCCCTTCCCCTAAAAAACCTTTTTAAAAGAATTATGAAAATGTTAGGGTGGAAAAAAAAACTCACAAAATCTAGCAGCCTCAAACTCAACAGAATATTCTACCAGAGGCAGACTATTTCTGAATATAATCAGAAAAACAAAATCTCTAAAAAGAGTCAATATTTTATCCTTAAAGCAATACATAGTATTCATTCTATGTGAACTGTAAAGTAGAAAGTCACAGCATAGGATCAAAATCCTGTCTTCAAGATTTTGAAGATGACTCCTACACGCTCATTCAACTCTAGGTTAAATGTAGTTATACAGAATAATAAGGAACAGGGCCCTTGTGGCACATATCTGGATGTAGCTTCTATATTTCAAGTAAAAGTTCAATTAACAACAAATATGAACTAGTTTTAACTTACATATTTACATTTTGATGTACAATTTTTTCCTTTTCCTCTCAGCACTGCATTCTAGGAGCACACAATCCAAATGAAAAAAAAAAATCTTTAAATAAAAGATACAGCAAGCAAACAAAATACATTTTTTTTTGGCCTTGTAAGGCAAGAAGAGACCAAATTCTGCTAAGCAGAATTCCAGTTACTGTATACAACAACGTCTTTGCCAGAACTGGCTGAGCAGCTTTATTAGCTGCTGCTGCCACTATGCTGCTGAAAGTACAATTGCAGGATCAAATCCCGGATTTCTTCTCGTTTGTTTCTGATCACCTGACGAGGAAACCACTTCTCCAGATGCATTGGCTGTTCGAAGTTATCTATGGGATTCTAGTAACAAAAACAACAACAAAAAAGAATATTTACAGCATGAATTTCCTAAAGAAAGTTTCAAAAAATATTTTCAATAGTCCCCTGTTATTGCTGAGACCACAGATGCACAACCCAGTCACCATGACACATGTAACAGGTTGCAAAATCAAATCCACTCCCTCCATGCCTATCACATATAGGCATAGACTTACCTTGAGCTACTCATGGTAAACACAACACCAGTTATCCTCATTTCCTTGAGATATACATCAGCATAAGCATTCATTCAAAGCAGAGAATGCCTTGCATTCTCTGTGGGACAACTGGACACAATCTTGCCATGTACAAGCAGATAAACTTTGGTCACAAAACACATAGGTATGCTCACACTGTAAGGGAGGATCAGGCACATGGCAATAAAACGTAAGAAGTGTGGTGGCCTCAGGTGCGCCTTGTTTTTGTTTTTTAATAATACAGGCTGGTCTGTTTGATAGAAGAGAGCAAAGCAGCAAGAATATTTCCACAAACTTCAGCAGGAAATGAGAGAGGGGACAGTTCAAGACAATACATGACAGCAAATTGAATGGCCAATGTACACTGCCAGCTCTGTCAATAAGACCACACAACATCTTGTTTGTCTAAGTCCTTATTTTCTCCTCTATCCCTCTTCATTCTTTCTCAGTGCTTACATTTCACTCTATTGTGGGAAGAAGGTAAATGGAAAAAAGCAAAATGTGAAACCACAGTATGATCTGTGGTCTATGAACCCTGAATATGTTTAGAAACTTCATTCAAACCTTGCTTTTGCATTAGAAAACAGTCATTTTGGAAGCACTGGTAAATAATTTTATCTTCCACCTACACAAGATCTCAACTCTTCTACTATAGAATAAAAATCTGTCAGTTGGCCATGGTTCCACACAAGCCTTTCCATGCAACCATATGAACATCAGGCAAACGACGCTAGGGCAGCCAGGAGCACTCATTGGGGTGAAGGAGAATTGGGGAGACACTAAGTGTCTGAAAACCACCTGATGCAGATGTTAAGACAATGTGCTAGACAGGAAGGAAACAGATTCCCTCTGCCTTGCACATTCCTTTTGAAGGATCTCCCCATGCCTCTGTTTGCTGCCTGCACAAAACCACCCAAAGGCCAATAGACAAGCTGAGCAAATTTTCGTGCCGGTCAGCTCTTCTTATAGCCACCTGCAGGTCAAAAATGTGAAAACTACATGGGCTTCAAATATGCCCATATGTTAAGGTCCCTCAATATGTCATTTATCATTAAATCACAAGTCCAGAAATACCTGGCCAGGAAACGCAGAAGAGAAACTGCCTGTGCTCCAGACAAAGACCCCTGCCACTACATGAAGAAAGGATTTTGTCTCCTCTTTCTTCAATGGTTTTGACACTTACAAAGCCTGAGCATCACAGGCTTTTCTGCCTGGATATTTCACTCAGAAACAAAGTTTGGGTTTGTTTTGGGGAGTGGGGGAAGTAGTTTCCATTTGTACCTGGAAGAAGCTCTCCACATATTGCAGTAAATATACACCACAATCACTGCTGTTATCCTGTTTAGGCACTTTGGGACAAAAGTCCATCATTGTTGATTTACTGAATTCCCGTCGAGTTTTTTGTTTAACTTCCCATTCTGCTTCCAGGTACCTATAAAGGAAAACAAACAGATTAAATACTTAAGAAAACTTCCCAGTTCAGTGCACTTTGGGATGTTGCTCAGTTTTCTTCTGGAACTGATCACAGTGTTTTAAAAGCCTTAAGCAATTTCCTTCATAGAATTGGTCAAGGGAATTCATATAAGCCAGCAACACAATTTTACCAAAACTCCAAAGTTTTATTACATCAAGATGCAACTCTACCATATAATGCACACAGTACACAAAATAAGAGAGATGTATAACTTCATTAAAATAAAAAGTCATTGCACTGATTTTCTTCAAGCTGTTAAAGGATACTTTTAAAAAACTTAAACTGAAGAAGGAATTTAAGTTATCCTTCACAACTACCACACACCATTTTTTTTTTCCTGGGTTCACTTTAAGAAAGCCAAACTAAGCAAAATTTAAAATAATTATTAGAATTCATCTTATGAACAACTTCAGTTATTATCACACAGTATAGCTCTTGCAGCCTACCAGAATATAAGGCAGATAAACACTTTCAACCTTCTATGATATGATTATGAGTTGTTTAGTGTCAGACTTCTCCACAATTTTCTTGCTTCAGTAGATCCTGATTCAGCTTTTTAAAATGGACAATGATTTTGAACATATGACTGAAGACATAAGGGTCTGGTTTTCAAAAGCAAAAACTCAGGACTTATAGGAAAAGAAACAAATACACACGCTTCAGAGAATAAAAATACACAAGTTGGATCTTGTGTTTTATTTCTACAAGCCTCAAATCTTTGCAGTTCTAAGAATAAAAATACATACATAACACTCCAATGGCTTTTGAGAGCAGAAATGGAAAATAAGCATGATATTGAATCCAAGATGAAGAGAGATTAGTGAAGCACATATGCTATATTAATCATCTTAGACTTGAAAATAATTTCATTGCAACCTGACCTCTGCCCAAAGATGAAGAAAATTGGCTTAAGGAAAAAAAAGTAGTAATAAAACACCTGTAGCAGTGTTTCCTTAGAATGCTGCTCTCATGGTGCAACAGCAAAGTGATGTTTCTTTCCTTCAAACTGAAGGAATAACAGGTCTCCTTCCTAAGGTTCACAAATATCAGGCTTCCAGAAGTCTCCTCTTTTTGTTCTGTCTTTTGAAGACATCTCTCTGAACTCAAGGAAACCACCCTCTCGGGAATTATATTCCCTGTAGTAGCTCAAAGTGTAGAGCACTATGTTAATATATCCCATAGAGACACGGAAAAAAAAATGATTGCCATTTCATTCTTTCTCCCAAGACAGATGTGTTGGGAGGCCTCTCTGTCTAGGGAAGAGATGGTGCCACAAAATTCACCAGTCATCCATCCACTCCTGACATAATATTACATGAATTTACTTTTACATGGTTTAAATGAGTTTTTTTTCCTTTCAGTGAAGCAAATACAACAAGAGACAAAGAACAATTATTTTTAGCTTCAACTACTTGGTATTATCAACTTCATAAAAATTTTTTGATAGAAGTTAAAGTAGTTAGTAGTGTGTTCAAGTACTGCAAGTTGGAATCTATTCTTCAAGTACTTAAATACTTACCACATAAGAACTATATTTTTATGTCCACTTTTCAAAACACATGGACTATATGGACACATCAAAACTTTTAGACAGCTTCAGTTCAGATACTATGCTTTTGCAATATGTAGGAGCAGATTCAGTGCAGGAATTCTGTCAGCTACATAGAATCACAGAATCCTTAAGGCTGGAAGGGACCTTTAGAGGTCATCTAGTCCAATCCCACTGCACACACAGGGTCTCCTAGAGCATGTGGCACAGGACTCAGTCCAAGCGGGTCTTGAAGATCTCCAGGGAAGGAGACTCCACAACCTCTCTGGGCAGCCTGTTCCAGTGCTCTGTCACCCTCACTGTCAAGAAATTTTTCCTTAAGTTCCTGTGGAACTTTTGATGCTTCAGTTTGTGGCCATTTCCTCTAGTCCTCTTGGTGGCCACTACTGACAAGAGGCCAGCCCCTTCTCCTCACTGCCTCCTTTGAAGTATTTGCATACACTGATCAAGTCTCCTCTCAGCCTTCTCCTATTCGGGCTGAACAGGCCCAGCGCTTTCAGTCTTTCCTTATAGGCAGAGGTTCCAGGCCCCTGGTCATCCTTGTAGCATTACTGAGCATCAGGATACTGTAGGAAGCACTTTGGAAATTTAATCACTTAAATTTTGAAGTATTGCTTTTAAAGAATTGCTATTTCTGTTCTTTAAAACACCTTCTTTATTGAACTGCAGGGGGATAAAAATAAACAGACAAAAAAAACACTCTAGAAAACCCTCAATTTACTTCTCCATGTGTTTTTTCATTTAAAAAAAATAGTTTTCAATTTTTACATTATTGCTAGGCTGCAGAACAAAACCAGTATTGTCATCCAAACCTCCACACTGTCTTTTTTTTGGTGTCTGTTTGTAGGTTTCCTTTGAAATGTATATCTTTAAGGAAAAGTATTTTGAACATTAAAATCTTATGAAGAGTAACCCTTTCTAATAAAGGGGAACTGCAGTTACTTACTCTCTCAACACCTGAACTGTGTTCTGCCAGGAGTCAGCTTTTAAAGAATCTAAGACGAGTATACAAGGCCTGTAAACAATGAAAGGAAAAAGGGCAGTTTAATCTTTCACTATCAGTGCCAATCAAGCAATAAATAAAAAAAAATTGGAAAAAAACAAACAAACAAAACAAAACACCTCAACAGTTATGGCATTGTAACAAATAACTGACTCAATTACTGAAAAATGTTTTAGTATAAACCCTTTAAAAATACAATGTTCGCTTGAAAACAGAAACTTACCTTTTACAAATTCGCCTTCTGGAATTAATTGAAGAGTTCTAGGAAGAGACAAAAAAATATTTTAAAAAACTACCACAAGTGAAAACTCAAAGGTTTTCACAGATTTAAAGGTAAAGCAAGTCAGGTTCCTACTTCAGAAAGTGAGAAATTGACATTGCTATAACATAGGCAACTTGGGTAAACCAAGGAGGACTTCAAGGTAACTCAAACTGCCTTGTACATGCTGCAAGCTGCTGCACACAAGCTAATAAAAAGTAATTTGTTCAAGTTTTAGACTCCTAGGAAGTAGAGTAATATAGGTCTCCTCTGTCAGTACAGAAAGGTACTTACTTTAGAAATATTATATATTTAGAATATTGAACTAGAATATGTATATTTAGAAATAAACTTACTTTAGAATCTGAGTGCAGAACTGCAGCAACATGGTTGTCACCTAGAAAAAAAAAAAAAAAAGAATTTAAGAATTTTCTAACTATTTTCAAATTCACAATTATGTGTACTAAAGATATTGTGATAGGATTGATCTACCAGTTTCACGTATTCCTTCCATTGATTTCCAAAGAGTTGCAGAAAGCAAGAATGCATGGTAATACAAGAACATGTTACACTAGTCTTTCATTTCAGGTGTTTTCTAAGACATCACATTTCTCTTTGGATTTAGACACTACCAGAACTATGTATGGCTTGGTGTAATCATCTACCTTTGGCAAATAAACTTCTGTTTGCATCCATTTCTCCATCCTCGCAGTTATCAGGAAACACTGAATGGGCTGTAGTGCTCTGACTCTCCTTCTCTGACTGGAGTGGAGATTCTTGAAGTTGGAGACAAAATGAAGCCTGATGGGAACATTCCTCATATACAGTTTCTTCTAGCCATGGAAAACAGATAACTGCAATGTACCAATGAGACCTGCCCAGCAGTGAGAAGAGGAGAAAAGCGGCAAAACTGTAATATTTGGTTCTGAAAAGCACGTGAAAAGTTTTTATAGCACTGAGAGCTCATTGGCCACTGTTTTATGGTATGTAACCAGTGCTGCCATTACCATGTTCCTTCAACAGCATCTCATACAAGTCCTCTCACACATTTGTGCTTTGCATTTTACTTGGTGTAACTGCAAAATTAAGTAGTAATTCCTTTAAAAAACAGAACAAACCCACCACAGGAATTTGTTACTGTCTCACCACCTACCCCACACTGAAGAAATAATAAAGTAATAAAATAATCTGTGACAAAGACCCTGGTTTTGAGTATACCTGAGTGTATATCATGTCTCAAGCCCAATCTTTGTCTACAACTCCTCTGCATATGCAACTCTCAGTGATTATCCATGTGCTGCGCAGCTCTTCTGCTAGGAGCAGGCACAGGCAGCAGCAGAACTGCTCCCGCTCTTTTTACCACTAATCCTCATGCATTGCTGGGATTCCTTCATAGAAACATTCGTTACGTGAACATGAACTATCACAATAACACCTTTAAATTATTTTGAAATATACTAAAACATATTTCAGTACAACTAAGAAAAAGAAATGTAAAGCTTACTGAAGCTTATACTTAAAAAAAAAAACCACAATTTGAGAGGCTTAAAAATTATTCATTCCACATATCACTATTGCTTCTTCTTCTTCAAAATCTAACATACCTATTCCTAATATAGTTGTTTACTGATTCAGGTACACAGTGATAAATCTTTAAATTACCAGGACATTGAAGTACTTAAATTTTAATTAACAGAAAAAAATGTGCATAAAATTGAATAGACTTACTCCTCATTCACAGGCACAAAGATATAATCTTTATTGAAGATGTTTATATGACGAGTCCATGTTCTTACTCTTTTGTGTCTTCTCTGTGCTGCTCTGTGGAAATCAAATGACAATTACTAGTTCTTTTCAGTTCAAGTAAGGTATAGGGATTGGTAATCCTGTATTTCCCCAGTGCTTCAATAGATTTTTCATTTATTCATGAAATTTCCCATAGAAAATAAACCAGCAGCATATTAAGCCTAAGAGACTTACAAACCAAGCAGACTGATATGAATGTTGGCATTACCTGAACCACCTTGAAATCCTTTGCATAAATTATCCATAAGTTTCAAAGTTGAAAAGGATTTTCTGCAATTATTTAGCCAGGACACCAGACTGCAGAAAGGACCACCAGAATATCTATACCAACACCCAAACATCTAATTCACAATACCACTTTTGAACACCTGCCTAAGCCACTTTATTGTTGGAAGGAAAAGTCTTATACAGGGTCATGAAGCGCTATAGTACCTATGGCAAAGCCAGAAGTAAAAAAACAGATTTTCTCCAGTTTTGGCCTTTACCCATCGGACCACATTCCCTTTATAGTTCTACAGACAAAGTATGAGGATGGGATTATAGGAGACTAAAAAAAATTCAAGGAGAATTTCAGATTACACAGACTTTTTACTTTGCAGAAGAATAAATGATAATTGATGGTATAAAGTTTGCTCCAGTGTCCACCACGTCCAGAGTTTGTTTTAATCAGGAGACACCCTCTGGTGCCATCTTAATTAAATGCTCATCCATGCTCGAGACATGTAACTTGACTATGGGAGGAATGGAACAGAAGAGGTAGAAAGGGGAATGGAATAGCAAGCTATTGCATGGCTCTTTAGGGGCAGCATGAGAACTTGTGCAAATTTCCTCTGTCATATGATTTTAAAAGCACAGATAACAGAAGGTACTTTTACAACCTAGAAAAGCATCTATGAAAGGAGCAAAAGAAAATTTAATTTGTTAGCTGAGCTGTGTGGAAAAAAAGGAAGCAAAAGGACTTCAAGTTAAGTAACCTACACCTGGAGAGATTAATTGTTCCAGTTTGGAGCCTGCTTTTCCAGTATGGACACTTCAAAAACTGTATTCACTGGGTAAATCTAACCCTAAACAAAGATAGATTTGGGATTCATATCTCCTGATTTGCGGCAGCTAGACTCCTTGAAATATGATGCATTAGTGCCATTCTTCTCCTGTGAAGAGGAGGAGAGTGCAGTCCAGCAACAGGAATCAGACTGAGGCATAACAAGAGGATGCCGGTGTCTCTGCCTCAGAACGCTCATGATCAGAAGACAGGCACAAAAATGGATGGAAGACACATGCAAGGATGTCTCCTTGCTTTCTGAGGCTCTTAAAAAAAAAATATCACAGAAGCTGCATTCTTCTCTAACTTTTGCCCAGAAATGTTTGCCTAGTACAGAAACAAGATTGCACATCTGTACATGCAGGTGGCCTCATTGGCTGAAAGTCCACAAAATCTGGGGACTTCATGAATAGCAAGACAACAGGAAAAATCTTCAATAAGCTGAGCAATGATAATGGATTGAAAGCAGCTGCCAGATAAACTCAGTGAAGTAGTAAGACTCGAACATAAACACTGAGAAGGAACCAAGTGTGAGTTACATTTAACCACAATTTTGGAAAATATTGATTTATTATTTTATGTGATAATTAGAATACAATCTACAGAACTTCTGAATAGCAGCAACAGATTCTCTAGCTCTGGTCATTATGGCATATGAAGCAATGAAGCCAACTTACGTAACTTTGGGATCTCCCTCAGAGTTTTTTTCTGTTCTGGTCAGGCACTTATAGAAGAAACTACTAAAAATGTGCGTACGGTCAGCAAGATGTTTTGGAGCTTTCTCCAACAAGAGGTATCTACCAAAGAAAAAATAAATAAATCAATTTCCATTCTAAAAAACTATCATTCCTAACATAAAAGTAGTGTAATTATTTCCTGACTCATCATCGCAGGTTATGCTTACCTTCAGTTGCCTTCACAGCCTGAAAAGTGACATGAAGGCAATCTACTGCATTTTGAAAGTGCATATGAACGTATATCACTGCACTATATAAATGCCAAACAAGTTACCGTGCCCCTTTACCTCGGATTTGTGCTTCAGTATTAACACTTCAGTTTATTTTTCTTATGTTTCTAGCCCTTGCAATTAAGATAAGTTTGAAAACCAGTCCAAGAATAAGCTCATACAATATTATTTTACTGCGTATGAAAAAAGCACACAACACCTCAGTACTATAAACTGCCCCTTTTACTTTTATACATTATGCATGTAAAAGCTAGAAGGGACACTCTAGAGGCTTACAGTTTTACTGTTGATCATTTTACCATAAACATCAGTTTATGTGTTTATTTAACAATCCAAGATTGCCAAAGCTCTCAAAACTGCCATCATCCAACACAAGGTGCTTCCAGCCTCACCTGATAACTTGGGCAACATTTATCCATTGCATAGCTCACAACACAGTGAACACTGAAAATGCAGGCAGAAGCCTAACATTTAAAAGGCAGATGTAAATGTCTGCAGTAAATTCCTTTATTCAAACCTTCCTGTTAAGATGAAGCTATATCAAGAATGGGTATCATACTGCAAAACTTACTTCTAGTTTGCAGCTCAATAAAAAGGGTTTTGCTGTAAAGCCACATCAAACATTCAGGTACATGTTGCATATCCTGTCCTCTCTATAGCATCTGTACATCAGAAGGATTCCTGAACTCTTGCACAGAATAGCTGAGGATGCTCCAATTCATGCAAACTTAGTAATGAACTACTCAGTATAGACCTCTATTTTGTTCATCTGCCTGCTTAAAACTGCTTTGTACTTTCCATTCTGTGAAACCCCCATGAAACTTTTTTTTACCTCCCTAAGCTGTAGTGATCCTCAAACAAGAATTAGGCATTGAACTACTGAAAATCCACAACTCCTAATGCTTTAAACCTTGTGGGGTGGGAAGGAACTCTCACTGTCTTAGCTTAATTATTTGTATGACACCAAGAACTTGGTCCAAAGATGGACATGATTAAAATACATTTACTTCTTGAGCAGGAACAGTCGTTATTCAGCTTTGTCTAGAGTACATCGCAGCCTATTAGAGGGGCAACAAAAATGAAACTGAAATAAATGAAACTAATGAGAATACTCCAAAGCTTAAAAAAAAAAAACATACAATTTCTTCATATTGTTTTTAAAACAGTTGTATCACAATTAATGATCAACATCTACAGTTACATTCAAGATTGCATCAAGCCTCTGAAAGAAGAGGACAATTAAATCTGCAAGCACTTACTTAAGATAGAAATCAATGATGACATCATTGAGAAATTCTCCATATTCCAAGCACTCCAGATCTTCTCTTGTGACTCCCAGGCCTCCTTTTGCAGGTGGAGGTGGATAAACAATCAAACTAGAAAACACAGATCACACTGTAGCAGTGCCAAACTGTTTATTTATTTTCTTCTTAGTATATCCACCCCTCCTCTAAAAGATTTTTCCAGAGAAGCTGCTGGAGTGGTAGTTTTCACCACAGATGAGTAGATCAAAAGCCCATTACCATCCCTTCCTTCTACAGTGAGAGCATTTACATAATATTGCCCCCTCCAAAAAATTTGTGTAAATTTGGGAAAGGAAATTATTTTTATCTTCAGCTTTTATTTATTTTTAATATATATAGCTGTATAAAATGGGAAGAAATGATAGAGGACAAATTCTCAATGAGTATGAATGTACAGTGATTTTCTATCAGTTAAGATTCCAGTGAGGGCTCTCACGCTTCCAAGCAGGAAACGGTTTCTTTGCAGCATGCAGCACAGGCACTCTAAGTGGCCTGGAACTGCCCAACTTGAGCCTAAAGCTAACACTTAACACATACTGAAAAAAGTCCAGACTAACATCCACATCAATTAATTGGAGCCATGAACTGAGCACTTCTGCCATTGCAGAAAACTTCTAGGCAGAACCAAAATCCCAAGTGTTACCCTGCCAGCAAAAAAGTGTGACAGCAAACTGCAGGAGTTCTTAACAGCATGGTACTTCACTAGTGTCTGTCAATACCAAAGTATAAGAAATAAGATTCACAAAGACAGATTAAAAGCACAAAATTGGTCATCTCCTAGCTTCTTGCTACATTACAGATTCATGTTTTAATTTTCTAATATGTTTGCTAACCAAGGTCTTCTGCTAACTAATAAACTGTATTATAAACTGTACTCAAATAGTTATAATTGTGATAGGATAGTAAAAGAAAATATTGTTTAGAGAAAAAAGTAGCTCAGCCTAAGTCAGCAAGAGTTTTGCTTTGATATGCACTAGAAAAGTGAGATTAAAATAGGATTTTTCTTCCAGCACTTCTTTTGTTCAGTTGGCTTTATTTGCATCTCCCTATTTAAGTGAAAGATACATACTTCTTAACTGTTCCAGCTTCTCTTACTTCTTTCCACTCTTCGTTGAGTGCAGAGGACAGAGAAATGGAATAGCAACCACTGTTCTGCTTATTTGAAAGGGCATAACTAGGCCTGGTCACTTTTTGTTTTGAAACCTGCCAATTTAAAAAAAAAAAAAAAAAAAAAAAAAGCACAAATAAAGGATTACACAACCAGATATAAAAAACAGACCACAAAACAATCAAAAAGCCCATGTGGAATGGCTAAGGTGCCCTGCTCCTCCTACACACACTACTGCCTCTGTTCTGCTACACCTAGTTCACATAGAGTTCAGGTGAGAATGAGCCTCTATCCTACATTCATCAACCCTCAACTTGCCATCCTGAAGACACCATGAGAAAAGTGAAATCATTTTGCTTCAGGCACACACAGCCATGAATCAACCAAAAAAATCACTATTTTCCACTTACCAGTGCTGATGACACCTCTGTACCATCTTTTCCATGGTTAAGTCTAGCATTTTAGTGTTAAGCCATGCCACATTGTGAGGGATAAATCACAAATGTTACTTTTTTTTAAGTTACGGATAAAGAAAGAATTTATTCTTGGCAATTGGCTAATCTAAAATTTACTGTAACTTGTGAATTCCAAAGATGGCAAGCAACAGGTACTCACTAACCTGAAATACAGGTTCCTGCACATTGGAGGTATTCTCTTTTGGCATACATTGTTTTAGTAGATTCTTATAGTAACTCATAAAAGAGCTCTCCTCAGCAGAAAGATCCTTGAACAAAGGGAAAGCTTGCTTCAAAGACAAAACCTCAGGGAGATCTGGTGCTCTGTTCTTCTTGTTCACATCTGTAATTAATTCAGTCAGTTTATATTCTTCCAACTCTGTGAGTGGCTGGGACAGTTCAAGAAAAATAAATTCACTAGATTTGGCTGAAAAAAAAAAAAGGGAAGAAAGCATGAGCACACTAAGAAGGCAGAACAGAATCGTAGAAAACTTTTCACACCATCAAACTGAAACTATCACTCTGATTTTATTCAATAAGTCTCTATGTACAGTTCAAAAAATTTACATTACTATGCATATTCAAAAAGCATAAAACATTTAAGCATAGAAATTTAATAGCAACTCCTGGAGGTTTCTTCCAGGACAAGAATGTAATCAAAGCAAATAAAAGTAATCTTAAAATAAACCTAATCTTAAGATGTCCTGCAGCTTCAGACTTGACTTTCACTCTTTCCACTGAAGGAGTTGTCTAGAAAAGCCACTAATAGCTTCGATAAATATGCATCTAGAAATGTAGGGGAAGCTCACTGCTAACACTCACTTCAGTCTCTCACTTTAAAAAAACTCTTGTTCCTTGGGAAAAGTTAATATTAACTTTTTTTTCCTCTCTTCGATAAAGGTGGTGACTGTAGGTAGAAACTTAAATTTCACAAAGGCAACTCTGACATCATAACTGCAAGTAGAGGGCATTTTGTAGTAAACATTTTGCATTTTGTTAATGTAAAAATACTACGGGATTGTGTCAGTCTTTGAATACTCGAGCAAAGGCTCTATATTCAGATCTGACACAGTTTCACTTCAGAAACAAAAAAAGCGAAAAAAAACACAAGTAAACTCAGCAAATGGCAGTGGTTTTGAATCACATTATGTTTTTCTTTCAAAGAAAAGAATAGAAAGGAATTTTGGGAAAGCAAAATTGATCAGTTTTTATCTTAACAAAAAAAAAGTCTTTCTTCAACAGAGGTGTGAGTGCAAAATAACCCTTTTAAAATAACCCCATATATTACCCTTTTTCATAATGCTAAAGTGATTACTCACATGACTTGCAGAAAATAGACTTTCCTAACTGTGTTTCAATCTTCTCTACAAAATCAGCAGACAACCAAAGGAAAATGATTGTCCTTGAAGAGCCACCATCACTTTTCCACAGACCAAACCTTCTCAGACCTAGCGTATCCACTGTCAGTTTAATATTCTTATTAAGAGCCACTGTAGAAAACAGGATTTAAAATAAACAAACCTTAGACAGCCTTAGATAATTAAAAGGCATACTACATAAATACTAGTGTGCAAGTATCAAAGTGTATTAAAACTATTATTTGTGATTTTATTCCTGACATTTTACTGAACGCGCTTAGAAATTAGTACTTAAAATCACTCTTCCTAAATTTTATAAAACATTTACCAAATCGTAACATCAAAAGAAACATAAGCACACAATTCTTCATGAAAAAAGTCGTAATCTCAGTTAATACCTACATATATACAAAAAAGAATAATTCCAAATCATGACAGATTGATGGAAAGAAAATAGGCATTCAATTCAGAACTACTCCCAAACCTTATCACACATTACCTTTAGAAAACTGACTGAATGCAAATCTAGAGTTATATTATTCTTGGTTCGGTAACTCACACATTTTCATTTAAAATATCAGAGGCCCTAAACCTCTTTCGTCAAAAGACTGATATTTCATTTCAAATACATAAGTCATATTTACCAAAACTGATTACTTAAATATGCAGAATTATAAGAGCTAAACACTTAAAACAAGCTCACCTTAAAAGTGTAAGAATCTGTAAAAGTATTGATGTCTACATACTATACACCAAGTTTTATTTATTGATAAATTTATATTTTAAAGAGGTTCCAATGGCCTCTTTAAAGAGGTTTCTTTGTAAGAGCAAATAAAATAAGACTACAAAATATTCAAGACAGAAAAATATACAAAATATTTTCACATTGTATTTGCAAGGTTAAGATAAAGAAACAAAATTCTTACCCTGAAAAGGGATTGTAATATGCTTGGTTGTAAACTGAAATAAAGTTAAAAACAATTAGCTTGCTTTTTACAAATTGATCAAAACAAACCAAGTAAAGAATTCTTAATGGTCAACTTTTAGCTAAATAAATTGAAAAACTAAATGGCTAATTTAAGAGTGTTATCAACACTATTTCACTTACTACAGTACTCCTAAATTCTTACTAAAGAATCTAAATGACCGCCAGCTGACTTGCACAGAGGTTCGGCACCGAGAAAGCAGCAGAAAATTGTAGAGAGCTGCCTACAGACTCCTTAAGAAGAGAACACGGAATGCTCAGGCACAAGGAGCCTGTTTGTCAGCCTCCCAGGATAAGGACAGTCAGCTCATTACTTGAATTAAGATGACTAGTTAGACAGTCCTATATTAGAATATTATCTTACTACTTAATCTGTGAATTACAAACACTTAAAGTTGCTACTTACACTGCCACTATGTTAAAAGAAAGACTTAGCTAAATGAGGTTTTTTTGTCATTTTGGTTGAAGTTTGTTATCTTTATTGTGAAAAAAAGTTTCTGCTACCTTACCATACTAAACACAAAAAATGAAGTCATTTTTTCCAAGATAAAATTTTCTTTAAAAACACTTAAAAACTTAAGAATTATTTTAAAGATATTTCAACCCTTCCCTTCAAATGATTTTGGCACATTTAGGAGATCTCTATGTAATGTTTTCATTACTGCATGAGAACTCTAAAAACTCATTTCTAAATATTCTCAAAGCACCACTGTAATAATGCAACTTACCCTAGCACAACCTGATGGTGACCATTTAAACTTCCCAATGTATAAACTAGCAAAAGTAATCTCCAATGCTGATTTTATCTCTTCACTAGGTGTGCTACCAGAAGGTAAAGTTATAGGACATTTAGCTTCATTTGATTCCATCAAAATCTGTAAAATAAAAAAGATATTTTTATTGCTGGGTTTTGAATGAAATATTTCCCTCTTGTAATCTTAGGAATTTTCTCTTTGTGTTTGTAAAAATACACTCTCATATCTAACTTCCATACTAAAAGCTGTAGGTTATCACTTCTCAAGGGCTGAACTCCAACTTGCTCCAAGTCTGAACATCAGACTGCCAAAAACCAACCAGTGCTGTTTACCAACCTAAACTCAAGTGAAAACAAACAAAGTAAGGGAAAAAAATTCTCCCTTTTGATATCAAAGGTCCAGGATGCCTATGTTTAGAGAAATATATCAGGGAGAAGAGGCAGCTGTGGCTCTTTTGACTTGGTCTGGAACTAGAGATAACCAAAATCTAGGTCAAATATAGCAGCACAAGGCTCACAAAGTCCAAAATAGGGCAACAGCCTTTACAGATAGTCTTAGATTCAAATTATACTGATGTCCATGAAAGGGAACAACTTTACCCTATCCCTGTCTGCAGTCCACAAAGATTCTAAGTTTCTCTGTGCACTGAATTACAATAGAAGACTAGATGACAAGAAAACACGACTGGCTTTAAATTCAAAAAAAAAAAAAAAAAAAAAAAAAAAAAAACCTTCATCCTGCCCTATTCAAGTCCATGCTACTATTTAACCTTTCCTGTTTTGTACTACAAAATACTTTCCAGATGTTTATTTTTGAAACATAAAATACACAGTAAGCTATAAAACCACTCAAACATCACAACCAGAAGTTTTCTCTGAAGACTGTCCAGAATGCCCTCCGAAATAAATTACTACAGCTACTGCTTGTTGCTAAGACTAATCATATCTGCTCTAAGCATTTCTCTCGTGTTCTAACACGTATCATACAAATAATTAGAGGACTGGCATAACAACACACAGGCCAAAATTACACTACCTGCTCTGTGTGACCTTCCACCCTGTCTTCCAATAGCATTTTTGAGAAAAGTGCATCAGACTCTTGGTCTATTTCTTGATTAACAGTAATCTCATCCTGCAATGGTTCTGCACACTTTGGTTCAGAAGAGTCATCTTCATCATCACTGGAAAGGACAACTAAAGAAGAAAACAAAAAAAATGCATGCATATACTACAAGATGCAGGTTTAAGAATATTTTGTTCATTGCAAATTTCAGAGTGTACAGAGTACTCTCTCCTTTAGCACAGAGTACGCTGCCCCACCCAGCCACTGGCTACAACAAACAGTGCTGCTTTCCAACTTCACTACAGCCAAGGTTCTCAAGAATTTAATTAAGTAGACAGCAGGTAAGTTGTGGCTTCAAAAAGAGTTTATATTTCTCTTGACATCTTTAAAGATACAAACTTACATTGCCACAGTCACAAAAGTCAGCTGTAGGGTTCAAATTGGAATAGGAAAATCCTTCTGCCCATGCTGTTTCTTAAGTACAGAACCCTCTATACTCCAGTACATTATAGAGAGCACTGTTCTCTAACCTGCACAACGTACTACAAGCAATATATTCTTTGTCATCAAACTCTTGCTCCATATATGTCAAACGGTTCTCCTGTTCTCCCTGTCTGTCTGGAAAAGCCACACTCCCAGGGTAATCGTCAGCAACATGCACACAGTACATACTTGGCTCAACTGAAACAAGTGGCCGATTACCCCTGCAGATTCTGTTCCGCAGCTTGCCCAGACATTGCGTTGTGTCCACTTTGAGTTCCTTGAGGACACTGACTCTTGCTGAAACCATGTCCTCGTCACCGTCAGGAAGCTGCTTCTCCAATAAGTTTCTGGGAGGAGACTCTACGCTGAGCACCTCTGCGCAGGTGTGGGCAGACCTCAAGTGCCTCTGGGTGGAAGTGTTTTTATGGGCTGTCTCTAGTAGATGGGGAGCAGGGTCCTGCTCCAGGTTAGCCTCGTGGCCTTGCCTGTCCTCACAGAGGTTTCTGCAGCCAGAAGACTGAGCTGAACTCAATCTTTGCTCCTTCTAGAAAACAGAAATGGCATATATATGTTTATTTCTTCACTTTCTTACGATAGTTCAGATAAGTGATCATTGAGACTTTGTGATGTGCTAGATAAAATGGTTATTCCTTAATGCAGATGTATTTTAAGGCTTGAAGTCATTCTAACTCCTCAAAGGTTATTACATAAAGGTGAGAGGAAGAACTTCTAAAAGCATAGTATGTTCCCTGTTCAAACTGAGAAACTGTCTCTCTCTTTTAGATGCTCCTTTGAAGTCTGACCTTGAAAAACAAGGAGCTGGCAATTATCTTTACTTTGAAAATGCATGGCTTTGTCCACCACATGAAGAGGACACTGTATCTACCACCTACACCAGTGGGTTTTTAAAAATAAGCTAACAGATATACTTTTACCTTATTCAAATACTTGAATAAAAATCACATCTTAACTAATTCTCTCACTTCTTCTTCCTCCTCCAAAAAACCCTGTTGACAGACTAGAATACACTTTTGGAGACAGTATAATAGACTGAAGAAGGAGGAAGATATCATCTTCCAGATTTCAATAACCCCATGTATACTTTATAACTTTTGTTTGAATGTCCCTAATCAGTTTGCATGTCCCTCATCAGTTTCTCTCTCTGAAAAAAACATTAATTGAGTCAGTGGTCTGACACCATGTTTCCTAAACAGTTCTGTTCCATGTTCCTGTCTGAAGAAGCCATCGTCATTCACTTCTCCCTGCCTTTCAGCTACAACAAGCATATTCCTGGGTAGGGGAAAGAAGCACCCATGTTCATCCTTCCTGCCTCCTCACTGCACTCCTCTGCCTGAACAGGTATAAAGGTATCCCTAGACAACCTGTGTTACCACTGGAATTCTTGCATTTTGGATGCTGCAACTGCTACTAACATAAGTGAGTGTGTGTGTGCACGCCTGTGTACAAACACATTAAAATTAAGGATAACTTACAAGTGGTAGAAGGGATTTCTCTGAAATGTGAGTGTTACAGTCATCACTAAGTCTTCTTTTCCTTTTCTCAGGAGCCTCAGTGGAGCCTGATCTCTTCCAACTAACAGAGTGCATATTTCTGTTCCTCTTACCCTCTTCTTCCACATGGTTCTTGTTTTCTATGTCAAAAGGATAAAAAAAAAAAAGAAGAAAAACAAAGGGAAAACGGAAAAAAGATATTTAATGGATTAATCTCAAAAAACCTTTGTATTTGCTCTTAACTGATAAATCTAAGTAAAATACATTCAAGGAGACAACCTCCACGAGAGAGTTCTTCCTCTGCTAAATTGTGCGAGTTTGTCAGAGTATATTACCTAAAACAGTTAAAGATAACTGCTGTAAAAATGATTAATACAGGAGTATAAACAAGTTCATAGTTTCCAAATAACAACTAGCATTCTACATTCCACCGTCCTCCCCGTAGCTTCTGCTGGGTGCAGAATTCTCCACAACTTGTTTTAATCTGCAAATATTGCTAAACAATGTTAGAAAGATGGTACATTCACCTCTAGACAGCAAATATACAGCTCATTTTTCAGGAACAAATAAAAATATTGTTGCTTAGCATGAACATTTTAGGAGGTTTCCCAAACCATTTGAGCATTCGAATACATTCTGTTCTTTTTGTAAAGGAAGCGTTACAATAATGATACAGTGAAGCTTATTTCAACCTCCTTTTGTTCATATATCTGAGTCATCATGACTTTATTGCTATTTAAATGTACAACTTAAGTCATCCGAAATATTTTTCCGTATCTGTAAATAGTGCATTTTGCAGGAACATACATCCTGTCTGCAGCATCTTTTTACTCCTTTTTTTTTTGTTTTTTTTTGCTCTTACAATATTAAATATTTCCAACCCCAAAAAACTTTTATAGTGAAATGCTAGATTATTGCTCACTACAAACCTTTCTTCTGTAGTTCACGTTTTCTAAAAGTGACGACAAAATTATTGCTTTCTGATTCCTTAGAAGGCTCGATCAATTTACACGGGCCATCGTCTGTCTTTCTCAGGCAATGCTCATTCCTGTAAAGAACATTAACTATGACTTATTTTTCATTTTGAAAGAATACTGAATGAAAAATCCCAGGAAAAAGACCACAAACTGCTGCCTCTCTCCTAAGCACGTGACGCTCAGCAAATGCAGCGCAGGCTAACTCAGCTCATTATGGAAATACTCAGCTAGATACTCTGATGTTATTAACGAAATAGATGCTTCCAAAAGATGCAAAGGATGAAAATGTGACATGCTTGACATCAGAAACTGAAATACTATTTTGCTATAAAGCACAAATGCGACAGGAACACGTAACAACAAGAGGAAAAAGGGCAAACGACAGGTAGTTGGTTGTATCTTTGCCTTCGTCATTCATGTGGTGGGAATAATGCAACACAGATTTAAACTGCTAGTAAAGTTCACTGTGTAAGTAATAAGAGATTTGAAGTGTGTTTTCCTGAACAAAGAAGCCTGAAGCAGTAACTTGAGGAGGAGCTGGGGGGAACAAAACAAACAAACAAGTAACAGCCATGTAAATGGGGATGGAAGAGAAAGAGGAAAAGGACTACAGTAAGGAAAACTACAAGGTCTCAGCTGAGCTGGTAGATTTGTTCTAAAAAGGACTCGCTAGAAAAACATATTTTTCCCTATTTTCCTACTTATTTCTTTTTAAAAAAATGTAACAGAAAAAAAGTAATATACTAAGCTGTATTGATGGACTAAATGTTATGATATCTTTATATTTGATGTCCGACTTGACACACACACTCTTTTGGTTTCTCTAAAGGTTAATTACAGGCAATAAAAGTGTGTAAGTAGTCCAGTTTCAGGTGAATGCACTATGATACTATACTTAATTATGTGGTCAACGATATTCTCACACAGGAACTTAATGGCATTCAGTACACAAGACTTCTGAGAAGTTATCAGCATTCTACTGATAAAAAGAATCAAAGTCACATGGCGTCAGCTTCATTTGCTGGGACAATTTGGAAAAAAAAAACCACACACAACAAACAAGAAAATAAAGTAATATTTCACAGATAAAATAGCTTAATCTCCTCTGGAAAACCTCCATTCCTTTTTCTCAGCTCACGTAACCCACAGTGATTTTGCTTCCATCATTTTATACAAGGCCCAACTTACAATCTTGCAGGCCAGTCTACTAAGTGTTACATAATGACCTCAAAGGCACAGATGGCTGAGCTCGGGCCTCCAAATCATGCCACCCGCCATGGGAAAAGAAGATTTCTGACACCTTGAACTAGATGCTTGAAAATACTGGACACTTTCTAAATAGATGCCTGTTTTTCAGTGCCACATCTGTAAATTGAAGCATCACTGCCTTTTGGGAATAGTGTAAAGAATATAAATATAATATAATAAAGTTTTCCAAAGTGCTCAGATACTTCAGTAGTAAATACTACGTAAATACCATGAAAAAATTAATAATTCTCTCTCAGATCAGGAGACATAAAACCATATAAAGCAAAATTATTCTATAGGCATAGAATATTCTATATTCTAACATCTAAATTTCTCCACTTCCTATGCAATCTATTACGTGCATTAATGTGCAGGTCACTTTGGAGGAGCTGGGGGCAGGGTGAGTGGAACAACACTCCTTTTGTCGGTTTCTGCTAATACCTGATCCTAGAAAAAAGGTCCAACATTTCACATCAGAAAGGCATATCACAGAACAGAACATTAACCCTTTGTGAATGAACTCGTGTCTCAAACTCAGCGCACCAGATACTGAAACTGAGCAAGACTTCATTTTGCCCAGAAAGACAAACGGAACTAGAGAACTTCACAGTCTTCATTAAATCTCAGTTAATATAGAACTAGCTCCATGCCTTTGCAAAACATCTGCAGTTCCTTCTATATTCTTAATACTTTTGTCATTAGACATTATTCCCTTCAGGGGGTTACACAGAAGAAATCTCTATGTAGCATTAGCTTTGCAATACTGAAAAGTCTAATCCATTGTTCCTTAGCATAAAACTCACCAGCTGCTATCAGCCTGATATATGGAAAATGTTTCCTGAGATTTAGAGAACTACACACAAAACTCCATGTTTTCTTCTTTATGGAGAGAGGTATTGCCGTCATTCAAAACAAATGCAGTGGAAGCGTGATACTAAATATCAGAGATCTTAAAAATTTTGTAGTCAAAAAAGACTTAGTCTACTACTAAAAATACATGCAAGTTTAAGTGACTTAAAAGACTAATACACTGTTCGAAATCCCTCATTTTAAAATGAGGCTTTGTCAGATTAAATTTATGCAACTACTGAGATTCCAAAAGAAAAAGATAGCAATTATCAATAATTCAGGAACTCTCAGATGCTGAAGTATTGGAGTGAGCATTACCACTTATTCTTCTGAAGATTTATGATATCTTTAACCAAGAAAATGCTGATCATTCCTGCCCTCACAAATAATAATTCTTTTCCTTTCTCATTGTATTTCCTCCTTCTCATTCTGTTTCCTCATGCTGTGTGGATACTTTGCTTTTAAGCAGACAGAAATCCACTGAAGACAAGGTTAAAAACACACACACACACAGCTTATTCAATAGGCATCTTTGACCAAGACGAGCATCATATAATTCTAATCTGTTGTTCCTACTAATCTTGCAAGTCAAGTATTGCTGTGATGCTCAGTCAAGGAAAATATAGGAAGAAAAGAGAAAAGGTAGATTCTAAGAAGAAAAAAAGCAATCTCTCAAACAGCACTCTGCAGGTGTGCTTGTAAGCAGTGAGGAATTAATGAAAAAGAAATGAATTATTACATATAGGCAGTTTGGAGGATGTTTTAAAAGAATTATTTGAAATCATGCTAGAAAAAAAAGCAAAAGGAGAGTAAGATTTTTGTTCTAGACACAAAGTCAACTGAAATGTACTTGAAACACTCACTTATATAGACCAAAAATATTGTTTTATTGGGAATGGACACTCATTCTAGAAAAAAAAACAGCAATGGAGCAACATTAGGTACAGCAAAAAGTAGAATAAATGCAGTGTTAAAACAGCTAGTTGCAACAGTATTTTAGTTCCAATTCAGGAAATATAACTTCTGTTTCAAGACAGTCTCAAAAGAGGTCCAGCAAAACTGGACTTCCATTGTGAAGTCAGGTTATTTCAGGAAGACTGGCAAAAACAGCAGTGAACAACATACCTTTTGGACAGAAAAGAACTTTCATGAGGAGGACTTAACATTTGACATGTCTGTAGGTTGGTAACAGATGAGGATGGTTGACCTGATTGGACCTTGTCAGCATCAGATAAATTAGCATCAATTATTACGTGGCTGTCTATGTATTTTCTTCCAATTTTCGTCCTCAGGACATTCGTCAAGATAACTTTGGGTTGCCTGCCGTACATATAATGATAAATCATACATACTGCACTCAAATTCAGAGAAAGAAACTTCTAATTGTGCATCACAGTGGCTTGAAAATCCCCAACATCATTACTTCCCCTGCTCCCCGTTCCACCTTTTAGGGACATAAAAAAAAGTTCTCCACAAAGGAGCTTAAATTCCAAGGGGAGCAGATGAATGCAATAAGTAGCAAGAAACCAAGGAAAGAGTTTGTAAAAGGCTAGATGCATCATTTTACCATAAACTGATACTATGCACAGTACATTGGCACTAACACATGATCTTAACACTGTTTTACAACAAGTAAATCCTTATCTCTAAATAATCAAGATCATAACATACAAAGATCATAAGATCATAACATATAAAGAATCATGGAGCAAGGAAATCTTTATTTTCTCATGAACAAGAAGCCTCCAGTAAAACACACTGGATTTCCTCAAGCACTTGGTTAACAGGCAGAAAGCAGCACACACAAATTTAGCAAAAGATTTTGTTTCTTCCCTCCCTCAGTTTCCAGGGTGGAGGGCAATATAGCAATGCCAAGGCCCAGAAGAACATCTGCAGGTGTTAGAAAGGACAAGCATTAAAAATAAACAGAATATGAAAATACGACTACTTGAACAATGAAGTATAAGAGCAGCACAACACATCTGATATAAAGTAAGTGCAACAGCTTGCTGGGGTAGCCCTTCACTTACTTCCCTCTTTCTCAAATGGGGATTTAAATTCCATCCTTTCCTTTGCAATTCGGGATGGATTATGGCATTTGCCATGGCAGTTCTGGGATCTGCTTGGAACAACACTGCCTTCTGGATATCTGCTGTAAGTCTCCCCTATCTGTGTTCATCCACGAAGTGCAGCCCAGCACTGCATGATGTCTAGGAGAACCTGCATCTCCTGTTGCACCAAGATGGCAATTTTCTTTTTATGGAGGGACTACATTAGGGCCAGGCAGTAGCTGAGGTATGCAGGTGATCCACAGTGAGGCTAGGACTTAGAAAACAAGCCTAATGCAGAAGAACACAGTCCTCTGGACACAATCTCCAGTAATGGAAGCCCTAACATTTCTAAATCTCTATTGCCAGAAGCTGGGAAGAAACATTAGTGGAAGAGAGGAGGGGAGAGAGAGAGAAAAAAAAAAAAAAAAAAAACTCACTCTACCGATACCCTGTTTCTTACCTATATCCTAGGTATCTTCAATTGAGCACTGCCTGACAGGGAGAAGGAAGGGGGAAAATACAGGACTTGATAGGCCTGGCCTGTCTTCTGATCCTTTAGGCCTCCTCTCAGCTTTTTGTGGGTAGTCAGAGACCAAAACAGTGAATATACTTGATACCTTGGTCAGAGAAAAGCGGGCAGTTACCTGCAAGCATGCTCTTCACAAGAAAAAAACTTGGCATTTTGAGAGTCCAACAGTTAAATGAGGTCTTGTCAACAAAACACCATCTAGAAACCAACTGCTCAGAAATCCTATTAACATTGTGCCTGCCACCATCTCTTTCAATTATTAGCAAATGAAACCATGTGCAAGGGAATCCAACCAAGTCAGATGGCATGAGTATAATATTCATGAATGAGACAAGACAACTTTGGTACAGCAAAGAATAGTTCCTCATGCAAAATAAACTGCAAGAAAAAAATATTTCTTTTAGTGACAGGAAGTAAAAAGCATTCAGCAACATACCTTTTAGATAGAAAAAGGCTTTGGAGAGTAGGATTTAAAATTTGCCATATCTTTAGGCTGGCAACAGATGATGAAGGCAGTTGATTTGACTGAAGCTTGTCAGCATCAAAAAAATTAACATCAGTTTTAGGTTGCACCTGTGCGTATTTTCGTCCTATTTTCGTTCTCAGGACATTCGTCAAGATAACTTTGGGTTGCCTGGCATACATATAATAATAAATTAATAATGGAGTGCTGAGATCTTGTTAAATCACATGAATTCAACAAAACTTACTTTTTTAAAACCCCTATTTAAAGGTTAAAAATACCTTTTTAAGGGTTTATTGTTCCTGCATCAAACTTAATAGCTTGAAGAGAATTAAGCTCATTTCCTTGACAACAACAGAGTAGTTCACGTGAGAGAGGAGGAATCAGAACTGCATCTCACTCGGTCAGGAAACTTCAGAGTTGCTTATTCTATCACCACCAACTATCACATCCATGTACAATTCTGAACGGCCATAATTCAGTGCAGAGGCATGGAAATTTTGCTGCATCTTTTTATTGAAAAATATTGCAAGTAACATCACTAATGCCTGACAAATTATTCCAAAAGTGCACATTTGAGCACAGTCAGCTATGAAAACAAGTGCTCACGTTGTGGCATCTTACTTTAGAACCAGAAATATTCACTGGTTCCCATATCACAATTGAAAACACAATCCTGCTGGAAAAATCACAGTAGTACCACCTTAGAGTTTTGAATCTCCCATAGTTATTTCTATTCAATTCTGTTAAGAAAAAAAAAGATATAAAATTTTGAATTTGATGGTTATTAAAAGCTCCCCATTAAGACTTGAAACAAATGTCCATACTGCACCAAGACTGCTAGATAGATACTGAAGTCTTCACCTTAAAGAATTAATTCTGTAATATAGCCGGTAGCCTGGACAGTCTCTTTTAGACTCCTAGCCAGTATATATCATAGCTAATTTGTCAGTTTATCTTAGAGGATTTATCTTGCTTTCAAAATAGGTGAGAATTGGACTTCTTTTCCTAGAAAAACTGGTCCTAATAGGACATTGAAACTCTGGCTCAGACATTGTTTTTAGAAGACTAGCAAGGTAAAACTTTCTCTCTGGTATGTCTAAAATGACAAACTAAGCTGTTCACATTTTACAGCAAGTGTCTTTTAGAGCTGGAAAAAAAAAACACATTTTTTCTCATAAAGAGGTGACATGCTATAGCCATATTTCCTAAGGAAAAGGTTGCTACTGTTCAGCAGGTAGGTGCAGAAAAACTTTCTAAAAGTTACAGTTGTCCCACTGCCATACTGCATTCAGCTCAACAGCATGGTTGCACAGAAGTGTTAGTAGATTTAAGTATGCCAAGAAAAGCACTGAAGAAAAGCAATGCTTGAAATTAAAGAAAACATTGGAAATTGCTTTTCTAAAGAAATCTTTTGAACTCAGGGAAGACATGTTAAGAAATCCTGACTTTTCGCTGTTGGATCAATAGCTACATGTTGAGATTTTTTGCCTCCCAGTTACTTACCATGTTCATAAGACACTCTCTCCCATTCATATATCCCCCTATCATCCTCCAGGAGATTGAAAAAAAAAAAAAAATCAGGGTTCCAGTTTGCAGAACTTATCTGAGAAGCTACAAACACAGGTCAGTCTTATGTGATAATCACCAAGTGCCACACCATGCACGCAATGAGCTGTTCTCTCTGAAGACCCCTGCATTTGTGTTTTAGATCATGATCTATAAACTTAAACATGAAGGTAGCTCCAGAACACTACAGGCAGAGACAGAAAGGGGCAGATATCCAGGCATAGATATGATAACTGTGTATGTTCTGTCACTGCTCAAGCAGAAAATGGCTATTTTTAGAAACTCATGGCAAAATCTGTGCATCTGCTTCAAATACCATATCTCTTAAAAGGTGTATCTATTTTGAGGATCCAAAGATTGAAGCTTTAGGAGAGGATATGCTTAAACTAGTGCAAAGCTTAGAAAGTCAATATGGGTCACAAGAGACAAAGTAACAAGGCCACATGGCTCGATGGCTCTGTTTCTAAATAATATTTGGAAATCTCTCTGGAATAGTTTAACTCTGCAGTCTTCTCAGACCAAAGAACGTTTAACAATATTGGTGTCTAACATAGCATAGCTCAACTGTAGCAGCTTAACAAGAACATACCAACACAGCAATGTTCTCTCCATTTAGCATAAGAAGCAAGTAACTTATTTTATACAGTTTTCTTTCCAAATCAGAGGTTCTAGTTATTCTCCGTGCTTTTAAAACACATGGAGCTGGCATGTCAACTTGGTTTAATGAGTCAGGTGAGCTTTCTGTAACCAGATCTAAATCTAATTGTGATCTAACAGTTTAATTGTAAAGTATACTACTTTGGACATGTCTGCTTCTTCAAAGTCACTATAAAAATACATGAGCAACTTAGGTCATTTACAAAAAATATTAAAAATGCTGAAATAATATATACATTTTTAAAATGTTGATTAAAATGATTTTAAAATTCAGCTACACAAAAAGTTGAGAAAATTTACAATTACTAGGACCATCAAAGGCAATTTGAATTTAACAGTTATCAAATAATTTGTGCAAATTCATCTTATTAAATTAGAGATTTGCTCTTTGCTTGGATTACCTCTTTATCTTACTTAACCTACTTCAGAGGTTCAGTTACTAAAGGGCTATATAGCAGAAAGACATTTTATCTTTTGAGATCTCAGAAGAGATTAAGCAACAGAAGACTAGAACATACACTTTCCCTCTAATAATATCCCCAGAATTGAATATCTGTGCCCCTCTCTTTAACAGATTAAGTATCTTTGCGAAAATGAGCATACCAGTTGGAGAATGCATGCATCCACACAACTAGTTTTGCACTAGAAACTTGGCCATGGGGAGAGGAACCCCAACATACAATATGAGGGAGGTGGCAGTACATCCATAAAGCCGTCGGTGCTAGGCTACAGCATCACTTCTGCACAACACTCTTCTGGCTGAAGACAACATGAACAACTGGTTAGGACCTCATTTTCAGGGTTATATAGTGCCTGTAGTGCAATGTAGAGCTATAATACAGTGCTTCCTATCGGGGGAGTAGTAAGTGGTGGTATTTCTGAAAAAATGATGTCATGAAGACTGAGCACAAATGGGATCAAAGAAATACAACTGCACAGCTGGATCAGCTCTCAGCCTGCAGCTCTGGATCAGTTTCAGGACTCAGACACAGATTTCTATATTACCTGTTAAGTTGTCCACAGAACCAAGTAAACTAGACATACAAAAGAAATTTCAAAAGATAAAACTGATGCCAAGCAAGGAAAGAAAAAAGAAAAAGTGACAGACACAGCAAGCAAAACATACAACATGCAACATCATCTGAAGGCCTCTTGGTAATGGAAAAAAAAATTTTGTTTTTAAGGCAGCTACCCTACTCCACCCTACCCCTTCTACTCCTCCATCCTTTTTTTCTTTTTCAAAAGGAAAATAATATATATGTAGACAATGGTAACAGAAATATATTTACTCATGTAAAGAAAACAGGAAAAAATGTAATAAGAAAAATGCTGTCAGCTACTATTCCTGGCTAATCTCAAACCACTTTTCAAAGACAAAAATATATTATCCTACCTTACCAAGGGCAGGACTGAAAGGTATTAGTTGCTTGCATGACTTGGGGAAAATACTTGGTCTCTTGACCGCTACTTAGGCAATATTCAGAACTAGATCAAATTCTGTTTTCAATTACTATATTTATGTGAGCACTCATGTATTACCACTGCCTCCATTTTGCTCAAGTTTATGTTAGAGAGGGTATCCAAATTAAAATCTGAAAGTTCCTGACTTCTTCCACAGTTGCATTGATAATACCTGCCTATACCTCCATCTTCCTGCCTACAATTCTCCTCCTTGCGCATCCAAACTTTGTAAAATCAGTACTGCACTGTTGGGATGACAAACACATAGGAGGGTGCTCCAATAGACCATATGAGAACTCATTACATGTCCTGGGCTAACAGAAAGCCATTGACAGACTTTTGGTTTATTCGTAATTCATCTATTTCAGCTGAATCTAGCCCATGCATAGCCCAAGCAGTGCTTGGTCTTTTGGTATCCAACAAGATGAAATGGTGCATCTTTAATGAGAAACTGTCACCAACATTCATTGACTGCACTACCTGTAAGCACAAAGAGGACAGGCAGAATCTTTTTCAACCCCTTCTTTAGTTCAACAGCATTCTGTTTTAACAGCAAGCCTGAAAAATCCCTACTAACCTCCTTGGCTTTGCTGGAGCAGGAAGTGTCAGGACAAAGGAAATCTGTACATAAAAAATTACCACAAAAGCCTGACAACTAGGTAAGTATTACATTCAGCCTTATTTCAATTAAAGTTTACAGTGTTGAGTTGGCAGAATTACACACGTTTAAAAACTCTTCCCAACCCAAAGCAACCTTGGCAGGCCTAAACCAGAAGTCTGATTTTCAAAGTAGTGCTGTTCTTCCTGGGTGACTCAGGAGTAACATGGGAGAGATAAGAGAATGTCTCCAGGCTGTGGCAATAAATACTGTTACCCCCTTCCTCAACAGTAATTGGCATACAAAACATTAACAAGACCAATCACATAACTATGACACCAAACATTCTGCAAAGACATTAGTAAGTTAAACTATTCACACTTAAGTAGTGGCACTTAAGGTAAAATGTGCCTCTCTAAATATTGATAGGAAATGTATCTTGGGTAACATCAAATGAAGGCTACATTTTTAAACCAGGGACTTATCATTAAGATGAATGTTTTCTTTTTACCCATACAGAAACTTCTACCTTCTAAGGATACTCACTATATCACTTCACATTTTCCCTTTTCTTAATTCTCAAGCTTTTGCTTAACAAAACTAGAGAAGTGGGCAGAGGAACCACATGAAGCTCAACAATGAAAAGTACCAAGTTCTGCATGTGGAGAGGAATAACCTTAGGCACAGGCATATGCTGGAGCTGACCCGCTGAAAAGCAGCTTTGCAGAGCACAACCTGGGGATCCTAGTTAAAAATAAGGAGAGGGCCATGAGAGGTGGGACTGTCCAGTCTGGTGAAGAGAAGGGTTGGGGCTCATATCAATACACATCTGAGGGGAGGGTGCAAAGAAGATGGAGCTAGACTCTTTTCACGGTGCCCAGTGACAGAACAAGAGGAAAGGGTATAAATTGAAACTCAAAAAGTTCCGTCTGAACATGAGAGAGAGAGAGAAAAAAAATAATAAAATAAAATAAAATACAACTGTAACTGGTTCCCCAAAGCAGTTGTGAATTCTCCATCCTTGGAGATATTCAAGCACCACCTGGACAGGGTCCTAGGCAATCTGCGTTAGCTAACCGTGCTCAAGTGGGGTTGGACTAGGTGACCTCTACAGGTCTCTTCCACACTGAACCATTTGGTGAGCAAATACCTTCTCCTTTAGAACCCATATGCACTTTCATTTCTCTTAATAAAAAAAAAAAAAAAAAACACAGATTTAATACCTGAATGTTTACTATCTCATTACATGTTAAGCCATTTCTCACTAGTGAGAGCAATTTTGGTAAAAATGTTTAACTTACTCTTGCAAGTTATTCACATAGCAACAGTAACATCTTTGACAGATCCAGAGGTAACTGTTTCAAAAACAAAACCCTAAGTTCTAGCAGGTAAAGCCTGCAAATCAGTCCACAACGTAGTTGGACAATAACATCTCTGAGGACATATGAAAGATAAAGTCCTGATTTATGAAAAGCTTACATCTTCCCTGCCACAGTTTGGAGTACTCTGCATAGAAAGATAGGGTTAAATGATCCGCCATTACACATCATAAAAATACCCAACTCACCAGTGTCCAAATCCTCTGCTGTCATTAAGCAACTTCTTTACCTGCATATTCAACTGACAACAAATCACTTCATGATTGAGTTAAATCTCAGTCAAAATGGGGCACAGAATGCTCGATCTTAGTCTAATTCATGCAAATGCAAGCAATTAAGTAATGGTTGCTTCATTAACATAAATTTAATTCTATTGTACTTTCATCATGCTTCCTAGCTACTGTCAATGAATCTCATTCTACAAACATCTGTATTTCTCTTTGTCAACAATAGTACTTTTACAGTTTATGTGCCACAGAGATCTGGAACCAAATGAAACCAGGATCTGGAACATGTGATAAGAGTTACCACAAAGAAAAAGGGATGGTTGCTTCATAATTCACAATGCCATCAGATCACAGAAATTACATCTCACTGGAGGGGCAGGAAGCTATCTTGAAAACTTATCTCTGCGTGATCCAAAACTGGAGATCATGGATACATGTCTTCAAGAAAGACTATGAAACTCAGACAACATAAGCACAGAAGAACTAATTTTGAGATGATTCTTACCCAACTGAGTCTTCATCATCACAGCTGTATCTGTCACAGTCATTTTTCCATCTTCTTTTTGTAGAAGACTGTCTGTTCCTGACACTTAACCTCCACTGAAATAAAGATTCAACAGACAAAATTATCATAGACATTATACTAGAAAGATGGAACAATACAATTGCTTAAATAAAACACAGCAATCAAAAGTATACACAATTTTGCAAAATATGCTTTTTTTTACAGTATCCATATGCTGCTGCCTTTTCCTTGAAAGGAATTTCCTCTTTCTTCATAAGAAATTTGACAATTAAGGCAATTCAACTTTTCCCATACGTAAAGGAAGGCCACTCAAAGACAAATTAAATATTGGGTCTGTTTTACATCCCCAATATGCAAGATATTGCCCCACTCTCTTTAACAACTGCCTGTGTATATAATCAAACTACAAAAACTCCCCTCAAAGAGGATTCTTAGCAGGAATATGAATTTGAAACCTTGACACCTGAGTGACTTAATAAAACACACAACCCTTTTTTTTTTTTTTCAATATTTCCTACCTTATCAAAATGTACAGATCTTTGCAAATCAAATGTAATGACACTCCACCAAAACATAGAGTTATTCCTGTAATTCCTGAAATTATCCCCACTATGCCACTTCCTCATACACTCTCCCACTTTTTTTTTTTTTAAATAATAAAATTAATAAAACATATGCAGGTTTGAAAATTTTGCCAGTCAGGTTCCAAGCAGATGAACCAGCTCCTCTTCCTTTCTGACCAAGCATGGGGTAAAAGATGATTTGAAAAAAATAAATAAAAAAAAATCAGGCTCATGCATTATGGCTACTTCAGCGAAGAAGTCTGGGAGACATGTTTCCCCTATTACAGGGACTGATTCCATGATAGGAAATGCCCTCATTATTAAAATGTCTGGCAGTAGGAAAGTGCTTTGAAGATCTTCTCCCCTCCCCCTGTCCCCAAGCATCATTTTGCTCTCCTCATGACACTGGTCTACAAGCGAGACACCTATGCACCCAAACACTGAAAGTAACACAAAAATTCTCATATATTACAGAGTAAAGTCGTGCAACACTAAATACCCTGCCAACATGAACAGATCCTTGCTCCTACCTATGTACAAAACAATAATATGGCTTTTATTATGATGCTTCATAACCTTTTCAAGATGAAACAGAACAGACTAGGTTTGTATTAAGAGTACAAGAAATCTTCTCCCACATGTGAAGAATCTGAGATATATAGACATAGGTCAGAAAAATAGAGATGGAAGATGCAGAAAAATTCAGGAAAAAAAAGCCACATTTAATTCACCCAGTCCAATCACTACTTACATACATGTATATTTAAGTACCTACGTGTACACGCAGAAATATACAGGAGAGATTTCTACGTTGCTGCTTCCTACTGTGCCCAAGAGGCTGTTGCTGGCAAGCACAGCAAGCATTACTTCCGATTTAAAAAACCTGATGCTAACTGGATGCTCTGCTCACTTAAGTACCTACAGGATAGGACATAATGACACAGTGAACTTGCTTTGCAGCAGGATCAAGAGATTAGATCTACAGAGAGAACTGGGTCAAATGGGCAGCACTACTGTAAGTTGAAAGCATCCCTATCCTGCCTTGCTCACTTCTACAACTTTTCTGGGGGGAAGAGCCCCTTGATTCTGAACGCATGAAGGTCACCAACAAATTCTCAATGCTGATTTGAAGAAGTCAACAGTAGCACAATGTTTCCAAATCTGACCAAACCTTTTAAGGTCTGCTAGATTTCAAACAACTTCAAGCATGTTTACTTAAATTGGCTTTTATATGCAATTAAGATGATAAAGACCATCATTTATGATGTCAGCTAAGTACATTTACAGCCTTTTAGTCTTAACACTGACAATTCTATGGGATCACTTAAAATTTTAATCAAAAGTCAAACAGTATTTCATATATTCCTCTAAAACTTCAACTCTCAGATACAAATAATGACTAAGTCAAAATTTTATTTAGAACAGATTTCCATCTCCTAACAGAAACAGTTGGAATAAGTGTTCTGAATATAACCAGAAAGTTCAGGAATAAAAATAAAGAAACTTATACATTTGCCTTGAAATTTATGATTTTCAAGACAACTTCAAGAATTTGAGAATAACTTTAGCAATGTGGAGACTTTCTGTCAAACTACTTTTGAAGTCTGTTTCTGCTTTTTCATTATTTAGTTAGGCAACAGAGCATTAAGACATTTATTTCTGTAACTATAGATCGATAGGTAGATCTTAAATCTATGCATTGATTCTTTCCAAATCAGTCTGTGTCAGATATCAGTCATATAGGCACAAGGCAGCATTCAATATTAAAAAAAAAAAAAAAAAAAAAAAAAAATCCAGCCTCCAATGTAAAATAAGACATATAAAATGATCCAAAACACTAGGCACCAAGGAACTTCCCTGTACCTCTTTTAAAGGGTAGACCCAATGCTGGGAACCTGAGAGCCCTGTCAGAGGGCACTGAACTTGGATATCCTCTGATCTGGTGTTTGGCTTCTTTGGTATACGAAACTGAAAACAGAGGATGTTACACACATGATAAAACCAAAACATGCACTGATGCCTTAAGCTGACATACTGCCATAAATAAATCTGCCTCAATCATAACTCAAAATAAGGAATTGGATGCACTGACCTGCGACTTCAGATGTATTTTCACTGACACTCGGGCTTAAAATGACATCATACTACTGGGGTACCACTAGGTACTGAAGCACTGGGGAGCTAGTTTTAACAGATCAGTTGTCTTAAAAATAAACAGAAAACAAAACAAAACAGTATGAAAAGAAAAACATCCTATTTCATTAACCTCATAAAAGCTTCAGATGTATCATGGCACTGAGGTTAGTTGGTATTTACACTTTCCTCAGTTCCCTTTAATTTCCTTCCACTCTAGCTTAATCTCCACCTCTCAGCATAAAGAACGATAAAGGAAAAATGAAAGAGTTATGATTGAGTTAAGAAATCATTGTATTTGTACTCTCTCAAGAAAGAATTTTGAGGATGAAGAGCAATTAACTCCTACAATAGCATCAGGATTTTGGTATACAATAATCAGCATCAAAAGAGCTATGTACTCAAAGATGATACCAACTGCTGTTACTGACAACCTTTACAAAAATGTAAAGTCAAGCTATATTCCCCCACGTACATTAAGATGAAGAAAGAGAGTGACATTTTATATCTAGTTAATTAAACCAGTTAATCTCAGCTAAACAAATAATGCAAGCTCTGCCATTTATTCAGACATCTTGAGAATCAAAAACTTATGCTGCGAGTATAACTAGAAGGTACCTGTGATGGGATATAATTAATATAAAAATCTCTCAGACAGTCAAATCTACTTGAGCCAGGAACAAGCTGAAATTAACTGCATGTTATGGTTGATGCAAACTAACTTTAGTAGCAGATTTTACAAGCTACCGGATGCATGGTAACATGAAATTATAAAGTCCAGAACAGGTGAGCTCTGGACTTACAGACACAGCAAGGGTAGTCACAGTTCTATAAGTGCTTCAGGCTAACTGAAACATACAATGTCATAAGGAGATATCCCTTCAGTTTTGCAGTTTGCATTGTTAATACACTCATTCTTCCTTTACATTTCTTGTAAACAAGAATTTGGGGGTTTTAACACCCACAAATTTTAGGACAAATATATGAATAATATATCAAGCTGTTTTATACTGAGATAATCAGTTGATCACAATTTCCTCAAATTATAAAAGATGGAAACATTATCCACAGGTAACTTTTTACAAGTTACCTCAACCAATATTTAAGGATTGAAATAAACATTTTCTTAATGAAGAACGTGTAATTTTTGAGAAGTAGCCTATAAATCTGTTCTATCAGTCAGAATATATTTTTCTACTCTGCATATTAATGGTCAGACAACAGCTCCTTACTTCAGCCAAGTGGCTGCCTGAGTGGTGGTTTCTGTTATGAGCTTCCTGAAATCAATTCCCTAAGCTTAAATATGCATTTCATGTTATAGTGGTTCAGATATTCTCCAATAACACTGACAGAAGCTAAGGTCAAGCTCAAAATGAAGGCAGACATAAGAGAATAAAAGACAAATTCAGCAGCAAAAAAAAAAATCAGCAGCAAAACTTCTACCTCACCTTATGATACCTTCCCAGTGCTCGTATACTTTAAGAAAGCATTGGCTTGCAATGCCTACAATCAACTTATGGGAAAAGCACAAGTCAAGAGATGACCTGTTGAGGTCCCTATTTATGGTAAGTAAAACATATTCAGTTTCCTCAGCTTTTCACTAATAGAAATCAACATGATAGAATCATCACATACATGTGCACACATCCTTAGCAGATTCCTATCTAAGTCAGCAATATTTTCCAAAGGGTTCCCACCTGTAGGTACAAGGGTCAGCAGGGGTATAAAAACAAGGTTTTGGTAATAGCTTATTTCTAAAATACCAGAAGGTTCAGACTTTACCCAGAAAACCAGCAGCTGCACCTACAACTTTGGTTTTTTACCAGTGCTTCCATCCCTAGAAACTACAACTAATTTGGATATTTTAGGAAGAAAAAACATTAGTATAAAAACTCTCTAAACAAATATTCTAGTCATGCAACTCTTCTACTGAAGCAATAGTTCAATACCTACAGTTACTAGACCTTTAAAAAAAACCCTATGCCAACAGCTTGAAGACTTTACTACAGAATGTTCACTAATTACACATACAACTCCTATATGAATATTATTTTTAATATTTCAGACTTTATCTTATTGCTTAATATACCCTTAGGTACAAGCGACTTGTACATTTACCAAATGTTAAACCTATCGTATACCAATATATTGAGCAGTAGACATTACTATTCACTGCACTGCTGCTAAGTTCTCAGGAAAGAGTGCACCAGTGAAGTTTAATTTAAACCGATGAAGAATAAGTTCAGTCATATAAATATATCAGCACACCCTGTGACATCTGTACTCCTAAAGCAGTGTTTTTGTAAGTTTTGAGAACACTCACACTGATATGGCCTGAAGATGCTGCAGTTCTTCCTTCCATGATCTTCTCTGCTGGAAAAAAATATATATATTAGCAATGTGTTTTATTTGTCTAGAGTGAATTAGGACCACAGAATGAGGTACGAGGCAAGAACAAGACCCTTTCTGGGCAAGCCAGCACAAAGAGAGCTCATGAACAGCCATGGTACAAAAGAAACACATGTATGGGCAGTTTGAACAGAATTGCTAAAGAACAGAAATAATTTTCACTAAAGTGTATCTTAGTGAAGGCAACTGCTGCTTAATTTCACCTTCGGGGAGGTAGATGACTAATAAGTTACCCAGGCGCTGACATAAAAATTAAAGAAAAAGAAAATAAGACCCATGAGTTCCTGGTAACAGACAAACTCCTTCAGAGCACAGCTCCAGAGCTTTCTGCCTTCACGGGGGCTTATTCTTCTTACAAGAACTCTGTAGGAGTCCCGTGGGAGACCTTCCAAGTTGGAACTCCCAGAGGATCGCGCTGACTAAGGCACATTTTAAATGCGGAGGGAGCTTCGTTTATTTCCCAGCTCGCAGCCGCCGTGCCCAGGTGCGCAGAGCAGCATCACGCGAGACCGTGGGGAAAAGGCCAACGCGCTGCTCGTGAAAGCGCCTGCAAGAGGCAGAGCAGGGGAAGCTGACGGGCCCCCGCCCGCGTCGGAAGGGGCTCCTCCTTTGCCACAGGGAAACCCTGGAGGGTCGGCGGCAGCAACGCGTTCTCTCCCCCGCCTCCTCCCGCGGAGGGACGCCCCTTTCCCACCCTCCCCAACCGGCTCCGCAGACCGCAGCCGCACGGAGACCGTTAAAAGGCTCCGGCAGCCGCGGCGGAGCACAGGGGAGGACGACAGCGACCCGGCGCCACCGCGGAGTGCCCGACACGGTAAGGCGCCCTGGCAGCGGCGGCCCCGGGCGCGCCGCCGCCATCCCCCGAGCCCGCGGGGAGGCGGC
>JAWLRI010000296.1:361187-387794 GCA_034781795.1 Crypturellus tataupa
TTAGAGTGAGAAATTGGAACTCTGCTGCTGCCAGCGGCGCAGTAAAAAGCATCTTAAAGCCTAGCCGTTAACGGCCCGGCGCGCATCGCGCGCGTGCCATTTTGAGCGGCGCGCACGCAGCGCGCCGGTGCCGCTTGGCGTTGAGGCCGGTGCTTCTTGTTGTGGCCTAGTCACAACAGGCCCCGTGTGCTTCTGTGCGGTTTATCATCGGGTCTCCTAAACCTCCGACTCTCTGCTTCTCTCTGATCCTCCTCTGCGGGCTTAAAAGAGTCCCGGCTTGAGGAAATAGTGTGCTTGCACACCTAAAGCTTCCCCTTCCCAGGATTTTTAAGTTTAAGTATATCTAGAAATAGGGGGCATTTCCTTGATCTGTTGGAAGATTAAATTAAGCCTGTAAACCAATTAGAGTAGATCTTGACAGTGAGCATTTGTGCTGATAATCATTAGAATATGTATAGAAATACTTGTTTTGAAGCACTTCCTCAGCTTGTGGGATTTTGCTTTCCCCCCTTTTTTGATAATGCAGTAATTGGATCATGTCAGTTTGCCAGTCATCCACAATGTCCTGCATACTACCTGCTGTGCTGGAACACCATCTTAATGAATTATGCTGTGTTGGCCCTCATAAAGGGGTATTTTAGTGTTTAGGTTTTGCCAAGACTTTTATTATTATTATTATTATTTTTTTTTAATATATGAGATTGTGATCTTAGCAGTAGCAGTCATATGCCCCAGAGACAAGAAAGCATCCAAAACTTCTTGGACTGGTTACCCAGTTTTGAGAGTTACCTCCTCTCAACTGACTTTCCTGGCTATGGTGCACCAAGATACAGTTCTAATTGAATATTCTGTATAAGGTGGTTTTATGGGCTAGCTGTAAATTGCTTCCCCAAGCCTCACACACTGCTGTTTAGAAAACTATGCTAAGACAGCAAGCAGTACCAAGGTCACTATGTCTGTTTCTTTTTAATCTTTTGTCACTTTTTTGGCACTACTTTCTGGGTCAAATTTCTAGTGGTACAGAATGCTATTAAAGTTCTTGATATTATTATTATTGTCCACTCTACTCCAAAGGTGAATAACATACCCATTTTTGCTGAGATTGCTTATTGTTATCCTGATGCCTAGGGGAGTGAGATAAAAAGTGTATTTCCTTGCCGAGATAATGCTTATGATTTGGGAAATGACACCAGAATATATCTAAATGGTAGGCAGGTAGTGAGTGCCCTGTGAATGGATGCCTGAAGGAAAGCAATATGGAACAATTATATACTTAAAGTATTCCAAGTTAACTATTTTTCCTCAATTGTCTTAATTTTCACACCTTTCTATTTTTCTCTTGCAGATTTCCCCATTTGCTTAGTTTTTCTTTCTGATGTTTACTCCCCCAAAGCTATCGTTTGGCAACCCTGAACTCAGTTGAGATGGCGTCTCCCTCACTGCTCTCCCTAATTTAAGAGTTTTTTGCTGCGAGAGGGCAGTGTGAAGTCTGTCCTTCCCTGGCAGTCTGGATTGGCCATGGGGGTTCCTCTGGTCTGGGGTCCCTGATAATGAGGCACTAGTGCTAGCTATAGGTCTTAGATCTCTCGTATAGATTCTTTCCTGTCCATTCTCTCTCTCTTTTTTTTTTTTTCCTTTTTTCCTTTTTTTCCCCTTCTTCTGTGGCTATGGCAGCAGCAGAGAAACGTATTTTCGCTGAAATACCTTGCCATGTTCAGAGTAAGTTTTCCAAGGACCCCTTGGTCCACTGGCTTAGCTGAAGAAGCCATCTGTAAAGGAAACAAAAATGGGATTTCAGTGTTCTACTGCGTGAATCATTATTTTCCATGATTATATACAAAAGCTGAAAAGAGAAAAATCGATCTATACATATGTATATATATGTGTGTGTGTGGTTTTTCTAGTGCTGATTCCTTCCTCAAACAGAGTTGGCAGTTTTATTAAAGATGAGATGCAGGCAAGCAGTGACTTGAAACATCACTGTGACTGCTGGCCTCACTGTGGTTGCTTTTGTGGTTTTAGAATTGTGCCAGACAGGCCTAGAGACTGGCATGGACATTGTGGGATGCTTTTTTTTTTCCTTTCTTTTTCTTTTTTCTTTTTTTTTTTTTTTTTGACAGAAATTTAGTAGAATTAATTTTAAATTAGATTTATCTACTCTAGGTTTGGAATTGGGATTTCAAGTATGAAAGTTGTTTATTACAACTTAACCCTTAAAAAACAGATGTAGTCCTCTACCTGTAATTTACTACATGAACGTTGACTTCTGTACTAAGTAAAGAGATGGTGCTTCAAGATGCTTTTCCTGGCTCATATACAAGAAGTTCTTTGAAAGTAATGGAATACTTGCAGTGTCTTCTGCTCTTTGTGTTTTGCTGTCCACTAAGTGTACACTGATGGAAACTGTCACTAAAAGCACCTTACCTATTGCACCCAAAGTATAATGCTTTATGAGGTTGCTGCTCCCATCAATCTGCTCAGTAAAAATAGCTCATCTTGGTAAGTTGTTTCGACTTCACCAGGACCTGAAGAAGAGGCAGAAAAACCTGTGAAAACTAAGACTGTTTCTTCCAGTAATGGAGGGGAAAGTTCGAGTCGCAGTGCAGAGAAACGAGCGGCTAATGAAGAAGCTGAAGACTTCACCACAAAGCCTGCTCCTGCCAAAATGTCCAAGTTTGGATTTTCCATAGGCAGTCAGACAACCAAGAAGGCCTCTGCAATATCCATCAAACTAGGAGCAAATGTAAGTTCTGAATGCTTTACATTTTAAGGAAATCATAGCAAAGGGAAAGTACTTTGAGGATGCTTACTTGCATAAGGAAGGCCTTGAAATAAGTATGGGCAACCTGGCTTAAGTTTAAGAAGGAATTACAGGGCCACCTAGTCAGGCATGTGTAAGTATTTGGAGGCGATTAATAGCAGATGAATTGTCTCAGGATGCATAAGCGTGTTGATTCCAGTTAACTGTAGGTAGCCTTTGAACATATAGGACAACTCGGTAATGAAATCTAATAGACTGGAATAATTTCCCGAGGGAAATTAGAAGACCTGTTAAACAGTTCGGGCTACTTTTAAATGAGTGCTGGGAGCTCTGTGGCTTAGGATGCTTAAAGCTACATGAATGTACCCTACCTCCCCTACAGGGTCCCAAAGGTTATCTGCCACTCCAAAGATCTTACTTTTTTTGCATGCAGAAGTTTTTGTTGTTGATTTTCTATGACTTTGTCTATTCTTTAATGGGGCCAGTGAGAGCCATTTAGTCTATTGCCGTTTGAGCCTCAGTAAAAGCTTTTTTTTTTTTTTTTTTTTTTTTTGACAAGAATATGTAAATAATATGCAAGAGATGAGACTTCCAAGTTTTCCAAGATCCTGATCTCCCTGGTATTGTCCATTGCAAGTTATCTTTGTGTTTGTTCTAAAGTGAATCTGATATTTCTCTTTATTACCGAAACAGACCTCTAGAAACTTGTGCAAGGACAGTGTGGCTCCTGCCTCCTTGTTTAATGCAGTTCATTTATACCTACCACATACCACTGTGATGGATATGTTATAAATCCTTCTCTGGATTCATTTCAAATGGGGTCCTGAAGGACTTCCACCTGCAATACCTGTATTTTAATGAATCTGCAGAAGATAGAGTGGTTTTTTTTCCCTCCAAATGGGATGGGGGTGTGGGCTGGCAGCATTTTATGGTACAAATGCAAGCAGGTCAGCTTGGACTTTGGAAACAGTGACAAAGCTGTCTCCTGAGCCACAAGCAAGCTCAACTTTCTTGTGTAGAAGTTTATTTCCGGTGTCAGTAAATTCAGTTCAGGATTTCTCACTGAATTCAATGAGTGACTGACACAGCCCCAGACCTTACAGTGATATACCTCATTCTGCTTCATTTTGATCATTTCCTCCCTTTCCTATGTGGGATTGATACTTTGAAAATGGTACAAAACTGAGGCAGTGTAACCTATGGGTCAGAAATAGCTGTAGTGATGAGGACTTTGCAGTGTCAACATCCAAACTATGGATGTAGGCAAAGTAGTGACCACAAAGTGAAAGGGAGGAAGTGCATTAGGTGGCTCTGGGTACTCCAGAGGCAAACTGTTATTCGTGGTTTTACACTATTTCTTAGGGGATCTGAAAATTATATTTGATGTCTTTATCATACTACATATAATATAACAGCTATGAGTTTGATAGCTTGATACATTCTAAATAGAGGAAGGTACTTACTGGGAATCAAAATAAAGGAGCTTTATTTTAATTAAGGCTCGGCAGTGTTGTCTGTGCTGATGATAGTTAAAAAGCATTGCCTTGCTTTAAGTCAGCCAGATGTTAAAACTGTTAAAAAAAAAAAAAAATCCAAACAAAAAAAATCCCTCCCCCCCCCCCCCAAAAAAAAAAAAAAGATATTCAGCTATATTCAGCATCCTAAAGTTGATAGGTAAGAATAGAATGATGGGAACAGTGAGGTAGTAAAATTTTGAATACTGCAACTTATTTGAGTTCTGATTTAATTGTCGTGCACTAGAAGTTGTGTATCCCTGCAGTGTGTGCTAGACATAAAGACTTGCTTGTGGGGAAGTGTAGCACAAGAAGGTTTGACCAGCTTTAAAGAATATATCTTGCGCAAACAAGTGAGTGTTTTTCCTGACTGTTTAGCCATAAACTTCTTTCTGTGTGGTTCAAAATAAAACTTTCCGCTGTTGTTACCTCACTCGATTGCAGTGAAGATGCTTGACTCCATTTTACCAAGTTATTTAAAATACTAGGGTATTTCTGTTTTTTTTTTTTTTTTTTTTTGCTTATTTGTTTTCAGGTAGCTTATTTTACTCATGCTTTTTATCTTTTGCAGAAGCCTAAAGAGCCTGTTCCAACCCTTGCTCCAAAAACCCTTTCTGTAGCAGCAGCTTTCAATGAAGATGAAGATGTGAGTAATGAGCTGATGGTTGACACAGCTCAAAGTATGATTGGTGCAAGTTAGAGTTAGACAGAGTGGGCAATTTAAGCTTCTTTACATAATTGTGGCCAGTTAAGTTTCTTTATGTAATTGGCCATGACTTTGATGTCAGAAACCTCTCTTGTGGTTCTCTTAAAAATGTACAATTTTGTAGGTCTGTGATGGTGCAAGAAGACATTAAATAGGCTGATAGGTTATGGTTGTGTTACTGCAAGTACTACACAAGAGTACATAACTACCAACAAGAAAAACTGCTAGATTCCTGTCTTATGCCAAATATATTTCCTGAAGGCTATGAAATACTCTGCTTCTCTTTCAAAGTGTTTGCACTTGAGCCAGACTTTGTCAGCTCCTCCTTATACTGAGATGTGCAAAGGAACTTGTACTTGTTTCTTTTCATAACCTTTTAGAACCTCTGTTTCTCCTAAATCACTTTTCTGCAGGGCAGTACTCTGCATTTTTATCTTGAAATACTCATAGGAGTGGCAGTTACCGTGCCTTAAACTCTTCCTCTCTTTGTAGAGTGAACCAGAAGAAATGCCACCGGAAGCCAAGATGCGCATGAAGAATATTGGGAGGTGGGTCAGCTTGCAGCTGTGGCTGGGAGTAGCGGGAGCATCTTCTCCAGGGCAGAGTTTAGAAAAACAGAAAGAGAAAATAGCTGATGATCTGTCTAAGAAGATTGCAAGTCTTGCTGATTGTTGCTAGATTTCATATTTTTTCATAGTAGCCATTTTATAAATTGCCCTGAAGTAAGATAGTGTGCTCAGATTCTTAAACTTCTGTGCATGAGGAAGATTGGAATTATCTCTTTCAGAAAGCCATAAATAGCCTGTTTACTTTAGAAATATTAATATTCTTGATATAAACTTGAGACAATGTAGGCCTAAAAAAAAAAAATGAAATATAGCACAGACACTTTTAAAGATACTTTCACTTGAGTAGGGTTGATTCTGAGTATTTACCTTTTTCTTTTTTTTAAAAAAATAAGGTGTTTTTTATGACAGGCTGTTATTAAAGTTCAGCTTTTTGTTGCATTTTCCCCAATAACTGATCTGGATCACCATTTTTTTAGCCCATACAACACACATTACAAATAGTAGCAGTTCCTGCCACTTCCAGCTCTGCTGCTGCCCCATCTTGACGATCTGTCTTGATATCCTGCAGAGGGGTCAGTTCTGTGGCCAGCTAAGACTTAGCAGTAGTGAAGACTCTCAGTGTCTCTATTGGAAAGTGGTAGCTGCTTGTTCCTGATGGCAGATTTAAAGTTGTTCGGTCGTTTGAAGTTAATGAAATCTTGTTTTACTCTTCACAGGGATACACCAACCTCAGCAGGACCAAATTCCTTCAATAAAGGAAAGCATGGGTTTTCTGACAACCAGAAGTTATGGGAACGGAATATAAAATCTCATCTTGGAAATGTCCATGACCACGAAAATAACTAAAAGATGTGGATTGAGACCTGGATGTCTGGGGGGAGGGGAGGGGATAACATTAAAGGAACAGTTTCCTTTTTTAAGAATGGTATAAGACTTTGGAGCCGCTTTTTTAAGATTTGAGTGGTACAGTAATAACTGAGTTTGAAATTAGAGGTAATTTATGTTTTGTATACAGATTTCAAGGCATTTGCTAATTTTGTAGTTCCATGTGGTTTAGTTTCAAAAGGTTACAGATAATAAAGAAATTGGAGTGGTACCTTTTCAAGATTTTTTTTTTATTTTAATTTTTAACTTTTATTCTTTTTTGTCAGTGATGATTAAGGCGGATGAAAAAGGTTACTGTCTCTTTAATCAGGTTGACGTTGAATGCTTTTGCATTCTCACTTCTGGCTCCCTCTCTGAAACAGGAGAAGCAGTTGGCCTCTGAGAATACTGTTAAAGCAAGTGAGCATTGTCTTGTGCTAGAAGTGTTACTGGACTATGAATCTGAATATAAACTTAAACAACAGAACTATTAAAAACCTGGAATTATTTTTCCCTAGAGTCATCTTTTGTTAAGCCTCTGCAAACTAGGAATTATGTTGCTCTGAGTGGCTCTGGTAACTTAGCTCTAGTTTTGTTTAAAATTTCATGTAGCGTGTGTAACATTCTGTGGCCTGTTTCACTGTAAGGAAATAGGTCTTGTCTGTATATTAGATACAGCCTGTAAGGAATATTTCACTACAAAGGTAAACCTAAGCAAAATATTTTCAGTGTGTTCCTCTTAAGTCATTAGCAATGAGTAGTGCTTGTTAGCATTTCCTTGTGCATTAAATAGAGACTAATACTAACGGCAGTAATTATTGATATATAAAAGCCACCGCCAAAAAAGATGAGATAATGTACATTAAGCTTCCCATTTGGTTGAAATACTTTTCTTTACTCTGCCTAAAAAAAAAAAAAACCCAACACAAAAAAAAAAAAAAAAAAAAAAAAAAAAAAAACCAATCAGTAACTCACTGCTTAAGTATAAAAACTTCAAGATGCACTTTCCCTGTCTTGCCATGGAAAACAAAATGCCTTGATGCCTGGGGCTTCAATGGACACTATCAGGTTTGAAAGAAAGGAAAAAAAAAAAAAGCATTTGTAGTGCTAATAACTCTCATAAGTGTTTTGCTGCCTTTCTGCCTTCGGCAATAAATGACATTGGTCTGGTCAGTTTAACTTCCTGGCCTTTGTGCTGCAGAATGGTACCATAAGACTTCTGACCTACAAAGGGCTGTCTGGTTTTCAGCCTAGCTTAGATTAAGTATTTGTAAGACAACTGATCTGGCAAAAATAGTTATGAGAAAAAGATGGAAGAGGGGGGAAAAAAAAGGTTCTCTTTACATTCAAGTACCTGATAGTGTCTACAGTTAAATTCATTTAGGTCTGGAACTGGTTGTAGAGGTTAATACATGAATTGCTTTTGTCCTGCCTTTCAATACCTTTCTTCATGCTAAGATGAACCTGTAAGTGCAGAAAGGAAAGTGCATCTTCCAGTGTATTTTTTTTTAAGAAAGCTCTTACCACATAGACTTTTGAGTTTGTAAGTTCTGAAAAGTATTTTTTGTATTTTTGTATTGTATGTGTAATCTTTTTTCCTTTGAAGTCTGATGCAGTTGAATACCTGTAACTATTTTCTTTAAAAGCCTTGTTATAAACATAACATAAAAACGTATAGTTTTTTTTTTTTTTTTACTTTTTTTTTTCATAGCAGAAATATTTGATTTATGTTAACACTTTCAGATCTGAACTTCAAGACTTCCAAAGCTAATTTTGGTGTTGTTGGAGCAAGGCAAGGCAAAATGAAGCATCTGCTTTTCACTTATTTTTATCATGTGTGGTTATATTTGTTCAGGAGTTACCCCTTTCAGATAGCGGCAGTTCACGCCGTGTAACCATTTTATAAGATTCTTTAGTGGTTACCTGATATCTTGTCTGTTGCTTGTATTAGGCAAAAGTAAAAAAAAAGACTCCAGAGTAAGAATGATGGGTGACTCTGCGATCTTGTCCCTTCGGTTCACTTGCTGCTGATCCAGGCTTCCGTGTCTGCCAGAAATAGGCCTCATTTCAGCAAAACCCTTCTCGTGCTTCAGAGTAGCGTAGGTAGCAGCTCTGCACAGCAGCAGGCGTGCTGGGAAATGCCTCCCTGCAGGTCCGGTAGCAAAAGTGGCATCTCTATCTATCTTTCTCGCACACTAAGGAGCGTAACCCTAGACCTTGGGAGAGGCTCCGGGGATGCCTTGGCCTTGGCTGAGAGTAGGGCAGGATCCTGCATCTCTCGGCATGTGAATATGGAGTTGTGTTGCGGCGCTGCACCGGAGGAGATGAACTAGGATTGCCTAAACCTGTGGGGATGAGTGCCCAAGAGGCTGGACCTTGTAGCTACGTGGGCGTCTGCAGCTGCTCTAACGTCACTGTTGTGGGGCAGAACTGCTCTGACCGACAAGTGTTGCCAGGATGAGTGAGCGCTGGCTCAAGCTTCGCTTGGAGTTAGGGGCTCTTGTTACAGCGGTCGTGGTCTTTGTGTGACGAGTGTAGCTTGTGATAGGGGAGGCAGTTGTTGTGCTTTCCTCTTGCTTGTGTTGCACGTGAGCAGCCTCCAAAGCACCTGACCCCTCACGCATCTGTCTGCACAGCTGTTATCTTTAATTTCCTCCCTTTAAAAATGCAGGAGGTGTGCTGCCCACTCCGTATTTTATCAGCATAAGAAGTCAGTAGCCCACACTGCTGTCTGCCAGGTGACCTACAGTGCTATTTTACCTTGGTGGGCTGCTCCCGGATGCTCAGCAAACTCGGACCGATGGCGCTGAGCACTGTGCACCCTTTTGGCACCTGTGCATCTTCATGGTGGGGAGGCGCCTGCTGAGGAGGTGGTGGCTTCTGCTTTGCCGGCACACATGGAAGACTAAACTACTGGAAATTGCCAGTAGAGGTGCCATGACTGGAAGCCTCTCTAAGGTTGCTGTAGGCAAGGAAGTGATTAGGATTAGTTTGGAGGAGCCACATTTTCAGGAGGGTTTTGCATTTGCTGAGTTGAGTTTGCTTTCTGCAAAAAGAGTGGGTTTTTTTTAATTCTTACTGTAGAAATTGGAGGATGATGAGAAGTTTTGTCCTTCGGCTCCAGAACAGAAGGTTACGTTTCAAAATGACCATAATGGTCTAGTTTTCCTTGTTACACCAAGAAGCATTTGAATGACACACAAATTAGACAGTCTGTCATTTGCTTTTTGCTTGATTCTGTCAGCATCTCCCCAGTTTTCCCTGTTCTGTTTAGCAAGTGCATCTCCTGGTGTTGCTCCTCTCTAATTTTGATAGAAAAATACACACTGGCTCCTAAAAACTCTACAGTGTTTAATTTCGAGCATTTGCCTCAGGGATGATGAGTAGTTATCATCTGCATAATTAAAAAACATGACCCAATTACGTGTAACTTCCTAACTTGTTAAATTTCTCTTTATCGACTTTTATTAAAAGCCTGGAGCAGTGCAAGCCCAAGCAGGAGGTTTAGTTCCGCAGTGCCCGTGTGTGGTGGGGCGGGCGCACCTGCGCATGCCAGATACATGGTGCAGCCCAGGCGGCTCTCGCAGCTTGCAGACCGCACGGGAGTTTCCCCCGCGATGCAGTGGCACACGGTGAGCTCCTAAAAGCCGAATGCTTAGCTCATCCTGTCATTTAGTTGCTGGGTTTGGTCCTTGAGCTGGAGTTCCTGAGGAGGCAGATGCAGAGATCCTGCGTTGGTAGCTGTGTAGCAAGAGCGCTGCCCTAACTTTAACAAGTTCCAGGCTCTGTCAGAGCTTTCCCCTTGCCTTGCACACAAAGCGTAAGGTGAGATTTTTTTGTGCCTGTGTTAGATAGCCGCAGAGAACATTTGTTATCAAAAGCAATTGGGTCTCTCCTGAATACAATGATTTAGTATTTCTCTCCTGACAACATGTAGAGCTTTGGGTTTAAAAACTTTGCTCTTCCTCTCAACATTTGTAAGGACATTGATGAACTGTGAGGAGATCTTTGTATTGTGCGTTTGCACTTTCCTTGAAGTACAAGCAAATGAGTCTAAGGTAATGCAATTCATAATAAAAACATAATTATCTCTCTTCTCCCCAGTTTTCCATACTTTGTAAACAGAGGCATTGCAGTTGGAGGGTCAGTCGATGCTCAGGACAGTATCAAAATGTCATTTCTCCTCTTGGCTTTAGGGATGTGCAACGCTGGGAAAGTTTCTATCCACCCCAACTCCTCTCGGCGTTAGGTAGATTTGCAGACTGGTTGCAGCAGACAACAGCAGCCTCCAGTGTTAACAGTAATTGTGAAACAAGGGCAGGTAGCTTGAGGATGTGTTTGTTGTTATTGCTGTTTTTGATATCACTCAGGTGGCTTGTTTAAAACTACCATCTGAACATGTCAGATTCCTGCCTGTGATGGCAGGAGCTTGAGTGGCTGCGCAGCTGAGAGCCAGGGCTAAGTTAATGCTGGCACTACCTGCTGTAGGGCAGGGCACTTAAGCCAGGCAGAAACCCCATTACCCTCAGCTCAATCCAAGCCTAAGACTAAAAGGACAACTGCAGTGTCTGAGAAGTTTCTCTCTCGGATGAAGAATAAAAACTCTGAAAACTTTCAGCACATGGACAAATCCTGCTGAAGAGATGCTTGCTAGATGCTTGGGTCTCCAGCCTTGTATTTGGCAACTCTTAACACTGGCTCCTGTGTGGGCACCATTGTCCGAGGGCATGAGGCACTTGGGCTTCTCTGTTTAACAGCGAGGCAGAAGGTGGTGCGGCCCCAGTGAGGACAGAGGCTGGGCAGAAGAGGGGGGACAAAACCCACAGTATCGTTTTGTGCTGTTTCTCACTTATAGTTGCACTTGCTGAGCTAGAGGTGGGGGCAGGAGCCTCCCACGGAGCTGAGAGGCCCCTCCAGGCCTTGCTCGGGCAGCCCAGAGCAGCGGATCGCAGCACAAGGGGTTTAACAGGGGCCTCCGGGGTATTGCAGCTCTGCCAGATCAGCTGCTGCCAGTGCTGCCTCCTTGTCCCAGACAAGGTAACTACTTCAGACTTAAAAAAAAAACAGAGGAAAAAGTAGTACCATGAGTACTCGGGAATAAAGATCTGTAACATTCCTTTTCTCATGGAAAACAAGACAAAACACAAATTTGCTCCACAGCAATTCATGACAAAGCTCGTTTTATTTAGTGACAGAAATGACTAACTTTATACAACTAACACTAAATAAAAACAGCTGAATGTACAGATCAACTTCATTATGTTCAGGAGTTCTCTAGGCATACAAGTGGACACTTTCCATGAGCTTTATTTAACAAAAATCAAATAATATTAACTGCCTCATTGCAGTCTGGCTTCAACGAGGTTGCAGAAGGGGTGGGAGCTTCTTAAATTAATAGGTTAAGAACCTTAAGGCAACATCCGAGGTGCAGGAACAGAAGGCTCAGACTGACACTCCTTCCTTACCTCGTGCCACTGCAGAGAGGTGCCGTCCATCCGAAACGGAGCGTCAAAGCCTCCAGCTCTGGGGCTCCTGCCAGAGTTTTGTGTGTGAAACCACCTTTCAGGTTGTTTATTTGTTGGTTTGTTTCTTTTTCCTCCTTTCCAGGTGTAGGCCATAAAGTCAGGAATAGCATTCTTACAGGCGCTAACAAAACTTTCTAATTTATTATCTCCTTTTTCTTCCTTATGTTAGGCAAATAAATAAATGCACCGAGGCCTAAATTAAGGTGCTGATAATAGTTTTCCAAGATTACACGTTAAATATACAAATAATGTTCTAACACTATTTACAGCTTGTATTAAACATTTCCTCACTTCAGTAATACACAATTAGTAAGATACAAGTATCAGGGTAAAATTTAAGATTTACCTAGCAATCCATTATATCTTTTCCTCTCATAATAGCAGTAAGAACTGTTAATTTTACCTATGATTTTTAAGCTTAAGCAGGATGGCTATCTCCAGCTCTTTGTCTATAAAAAGCATTTCTCAAGAATTACAGCCAGCAGTATTTCTTTTTTTCAAGTATTGATTTTATTTTTGTTCCATTTGGTAGTAAAAGACTGAAGTCGTGAGGAGCTGCAGAATGTTTAAATAGTGACCCTGCTTCTCTGTGAAAGGACTGTGACCTCTGAAAAGGTTGTCCACACATTAATTCAGCCCCAAGGCAGGAGCTCAAACTACCTATTGCTTATTAAAGAAAAAAAAAAATGCTTATCTACATACTTACAAAATGTAAAGAGAACTGTCCATTAGGTAGCTTGGAAGGCAGAAAATCAACACGTTAAGTCAGATGAAAGGTAGAAGTATTAATTCGGAGGAGCTGGTTGCCCTGTCACGGATTTGTTTCGCAGATAGGGCACAGCTAGTTGCACATAAGTATTTACAATGTTTGCCCTGAAGATCACAGGCCTCTCGCTGCAGTCCGAGGTGGAAAGCAGTTGATAACACTATCGAGACCAGGAACAGCTAAGGAACACGTGGGGTCCCATTCATATGGCCAGTGCATTAACTTATCTCCTGCCATGCACGGTTCCTGCTTCAGACAAACCAGCCCCCGCCTCTTGCAGACTAAAGCGTGCACTTGCCGTGGTATTACAGCTTAGGCATTTGAGCTGGGGTCAAACACGTTATTTAGAAAAAGAAAGAAAAGCATTAGGAGTTTTTCCATCAGCGAGTGTGGAGAGTGACACACCACATAACTACTGTGCCTCAAAAGTGTTGTTAAGACTTGCAGGAACTGGTAAAAAGCTCCAGCTGAACTAATTTGAAGAAAAATCTAATTTTTATCTCATATTAAGATTTTCATAGTTCTCTATCCTGATCCCTGTCCTATTTGATACGTACTAGAGCTCCTCTGCTCCCTTTCAACAAGGTACAATAAATTAGGATCTGATTGTAGCTAATTGGACATATTCAATACATTCATCTCAAAATATACACATATATAAAAATGAACAGTTACCTTCTTAAATTGAAAGCTTCAACATTAAATTTGATGCAAAATTAGATGAAATCCTTACCAATAACAAGGAGTTCATTTACATAAGCGGTTTCCCTATAAGGACGCTTTCAGTGGCCTGAAGCTACAGGCTGGCTCAGACGAGAAGGAACTTTTGCCCATCTCATCTTTCTTACCAGGTTTGCTCAACCTGCCACCGCCTGGCCTGGAATTCCCAGGAGTTCTGCAAAACTAGGACTCGCTACCGGTGTGTGGTGCATCCACCCAAAGGCAAAAGCCTCCTGTTTTCTGTGGTTCGGTGAAGTGCTCGCTGTTTGAAGAGCTACACTGCCTTGGGCAGTAAGAGGACACAACCCAACGCTGCATTTGCTCACCGATTTGAAGACATGCATATGAAAACAAAAGTTAAAAAAAACTGCTCACAGGAACTGTGCATTTCTAGTATTTAGTGCAGTCTCTTTATATATTTTATTTTTAATTTACAGCATGATACTTACTCCATGACACAGGTAATACTATTTTTCAAATATATTTTTTAACTAGTCAGTTATGGCCAGTGCAGAAATCCTAGTCTTCAAAAGTCTTGGTCCACACTGAAGCATCTTAATCTTTTTCCCTGCAATTCACAGTGCAGTATTTCGTAACCAAGAAACTCAGCACAGGTTTGAAAGCTGCCAGCACTGCAAGCCTCACATCTGCAGTTACGACATGTAATGAGCCCCACGTTAAGACCTCTCTCGTCTTGCCCTCCCTCACGCGCTTCCCTTACTCTGTCTCAGTAACGTGGGCCACTTCTACCTCCACTGTTTCAATGGCTTGTGTAACCTCAGCCATTTTCTGCCCCTGCTGCTGCGCCAGCACGTAGTTCACCACCTGCATGATGCTGTGGTCGGACAGGGTGGACACGGACGTGCATTCCTCCGTGGCTGCAACCGCTTCGATGGCTTCAAGCGTCTCGCCCGTTACTACCACGGTCTCAACCTCCTCACCGCTCGCGCCAAGCTCGGCTTCTTGCTCCTGCACATCTGCCGCCAGAATGCTGACAGCGTGTTCCACCTGCGTGCCCTGGTTATGGAACTGCAGCGTGTCCTTCTCCAGCATGATCTTGCAGGGCACGTAGTCCCGGTGGAACTTGGTCATGTGCTTGCGCAGCGTGCGGGCGTCGATGTAGGCCTCGTTGCACACGGGGCACACGTAGGGCCGCTCGCCGGTGTGCGTCCTCACGTGGCGCTTCAGCGAGCGCGCGTCGGCCCATGCCACCCCACACGTGAGGCACTCGAACGGCTTCACACCTGCTCCCGCGGGCAAGACAAACACAAGAGCCGTCACACAAGTGTCACCACAGCCGCGCCAGTGGCGAGACCAAGCATCAGCAGAGACTGCAGGACCACAGCAACGTTACAGCTTTCTCATGCAAGAGACACAGTTGCCACTGTAGCACCGCAGTACAATGCTAGCACAATACATTAAAGTACCATTTTCCCTAAGTGCTCTGCCCAGTCTAACTGGGCAGCATTATCTTGGAAAAATCCTTTCCAAGAATTTTCTTTGCCAAACTCCCATTTCACACAGTCTCTCACCTATTTTAAGTATATACAAGTTAACAAAATTCCTATGCCTTTTTGCTTCTTATGCCTTTCTGAAACCACGTTTTGCTTAACAGTATTTGTTATTTAGATTCCTCATCACATTGTTTCTGTAAATCTTTGTATCTACCTCCTATCACTTATTCCTTTCTTATAGCTACAATGCCATCCAGAGCCTTTTCCTCCTTCATCTATACCGCATATGTTTAAATACCACATATTTATTAAATTTTATTCTCCCTTGTAGCATTTGAGGAGTTCTGTGGTACCTAATATTTAATGGGGGGTGGCAGTGGCAACAAGCACTATTCCAATACTGCCTTTTGAACCACTTGCTAGAGGTAGGTGTCCATTAGAGTAACTTTCTATTTAAGAAAATAAACACACAAATCTCTCTTTCAGTAGTTAGAAAAGCAATTAGATTTACTCCTAATAGGTGTTTAAAAATAGACACATTTGGGAGAAGTGGTTTTTTTTGTGCCAAGAAAGAAGTTCATATATTCTTACAACGCATCTGGAAATGCTCAAATTCAGTATCCTAACTTCCCAGCTGAAGGAGAGAAGCACAAACCTAAACATTTTTGTATTTTAACACATTTTCACACCTTCCCTAAACACCATTTAGTTTACTTCCTGTTGTAAAGCAAAAAGTTGACAATCTCCAAGCAGTGATCCTTATTTCTGAGTCAGAGCCAATCACTCTTTTGTTTGAGTATTTTGTCAGCATTCTAAACTGGCGAGTGTTTTACTACACGCAGTGCTTTGTTAGATATGTATCTTTTTATTGTGTCCAGATAAGTTCCTAAAAAAAGAGATTCTTCCACTCAAGTATGAGGAAGGACAGACTGTCCCTGTCCCTATGGGTACCCGCAGTTTTAGAATCCCAATAGTAATTTCTGGAAGTCACTGGAAACACAATCACCACAGCAAGACCAGCATAAAATTGTTAACTAGAGAATCTGGGGGAAATTCCCTGTGGTTTGCATGACAGGATATACATAGGAGAAAGGAAAACCCACAAAACCCCTAGTGCTTTTAAGGGGACATCCCAACCACCTGCTTTCTACGTACCTTCGTGATTGTTCATGTGTCTCCTGTATTCCCGGAGCTGGGTGAATTTTCTTCCACAATGCTCACAAACTCGTTCCAGGTTTTGCTTGGCTCTTCCTTTTTTACCATGTGTGGCCTTCTTCACGTGTCTTCTGTACAAAGCTTTCTCATAAAATTCTTTGCCACATATATTGCACCTACAATGTGTCAAATGAGAAACCTATCTGAAACCATTGTGCTATGTTTGCTTTGCCATTTTTAAACCAAAAAACATTTTAAGTAAAGTAGGTAAAGTGTAATGGGAATGCGGTTTCTTTAAGTAAAGATATTCAGCACTGGCTCTCATGACAAATAGTTCCACAATTAGAAATAATATTGTTGGGCTGCAAGAGCCATGTTCTGTCTTCTTCACAAATACAGAAAGCTCCTGCTTGCCATTCCAGAGCAGTGAGCTCACACAGCATTTCTGTTTTTACCAGTTATATTTATCCCCTTAGCATCTTCATAGGCATTACTGCCAAACCGTGCCAGCAGGCTACCAGCTTGACCACACTCTCTGAATTTGCCCACTCAGCATCAAGTAGCCAAGACCTCAGTCAAGGCCAGTCAGCTGGTGCTTTAACTGTAGATTTCTCCAAGCAGCTTCTTGCTGGGCAGAGCTCAATCCACATGCAGCATCTCTCAGCTGCTAAGTAAGCTCCCCCTTACCTGTAAGGGTCCGTGACAGAGTGAGACTTCACATGAGAATACCAGTCCTTCTTCCAACTATAGCACTTCCCACAGAACTGGCACTGGAAGGGCTTCACACCTAAATGTTTGTTCATGTGCTGACGAAGATCTCGAGCTTCGTAGAAACTCTTCTCACACCTGTAAGAGTAAAGGTTGCAGCATCCCACCTCAGAAGAGCAAAGATCTTTGAGGCTAGCAGCTTATCTGAAGGTATGGGATGTAACTTGAGAACCTCCAATCATTTTTGCTTTGTCTTCTATAGATAATTTACATGAACTTATGAAGGCATGAACAGCTGGTTTTTATTTTCCCCATAACCACAGAGGATTAAATACCAATACAAAGATAACAGTGATTTGTGGTTTGTAACACTCAAGCGGTGTTTCCTAGAAATTAAAACATGAATTCAGGATCCTAAAAGAAAGCAGCTGAAAGTAAGGCAATACATCCTTTGGCTTAGGCGAATTCATTAAGTTTTCCTTTACTTATGCCTTGTCATGGTTTACATAAAGTTTCTTTTTGTATGAAAACTACAGAGGTTAGTCTGCTCCAGAACATGCTTGCTGCTCTCTGAGGGCAGAACATGCTGCTTCTGAGACAGCTTTGCTTGATCACCAGCTTCTCTTCCTCATGTAACCCCACTGTGGAGGGGTTGCCTTCTCCAGCTGACCAACACCTTGGGCTAGGGCAATATTCTTCACCTGGGCTCTCGGAGATCCCAGGAGGCTCAATCCCAGGACACTCCTAACACACTACTGCAATTTAATCTTGCACCAACTTCTCTGAATTTTAGTCCAACCGCATTTCAGGAAAAGATCTCATATACAGCCTTGCTGAACCGAGTCAGAAACTCAAAATCAATTCTGCTGGGAGCTTTACAAACCAAGCCAATTACCTAGAAAACTGAAGTCTGCTAACACCTTAGTGAAGCTGTCACTAGGGTGAAACTGTCTAAACTTGTGACAACATGGATTGTATGGCCCTTCCTAAAGTTTCATTAACCAGTTCTGGTTTTAAAATCCTTCAGATGTAGTTCTTCATTAATACTCTAAGTTGTGTACAGTCCATCAAACAAACTGAAGAACTCCATTTAATACCAGAAAGAATACTGAAAGTTTGGAAATGTTAACTAACTTTTAGAAAGTTAATTGAAAGGTTCTCCATATAATCTGCTTGGTCATGGTAAAATTATCAGTGATTTCTTCACACCCAAAGTGATACACTCTTCAATTGCAGTGTTTCTGTTAAACCACATTCAGTAATACAAACATATTTAGATAATCATAAATTCTATAATCTAGCAACAGACAGCAAGTTAATTTATCATGTTTCTGCAGAGTTGTTTGCTAAACACAGTGCATACTGCAGGGCATAAAGGTACATTATGTTGTAGATTGACTAGGAAATTTTTATATGCAGCTGAAATTAACTCTCACAGTAAATGAGGACAAGAACAGACATAAAGTTCCTCTCCTCAGAAGAGCTCACCATTCTCTCTGTCCTACATAGGAGCTTTAATGCTGTATGTAGCTATTGATCCCAGTTGCAAGTGCAAACACATTCAATTAGAAGATAATGATACGAAAAGTTGAACTGGGTAACAATTAAAAATTAAGCTTTTCTGCTGCAATGCATGAATTAAAATAGTGCATTTTTTGTTTTAATGCTTTTAAAGTTTTATTCTGGATTAGCGAATGGCCTTGCACCACAGCAACAAGCTCTTTTTAAAAGACAATTAATGTTGAAAACGAAAGCAAAACATTGAACTCACTGAGTACATTGATAACCGCGAACTTCAGGCTTTGGCTGATGTTTCTTTATGTGTTTACTGAGTCCTGATGCTCTGTGGAAAGATTTTCCACAGATGGAGCAGAGATACTTGGATTCTCCTGGCAAAACAAAACAGCATGCATTTACAAAGCCAGGCCCCCATCTCCCTGGAATGTTTTGTGCAAGTATTTTCTATCACATATTTTATCCAAAGTAGACAGAGCAGTGCTACAAAGAAAAGTAAACTTAATTATGTACTGTTGAAAATTTGAAGTGTATTTTGTACATACCAGTATACATGGAATACACGGAAGGCAAAGCAATGATTCTAAATGACTTTATTAAATCTTTCTAAACATAGGGGCACAGCATCATAGCTGCTAAATTAGTCATGAAAAAAAATCAACTGCCATCTAGCATAAAAAAAAGACTGTATTGATATAACACAGAGCTCCTCCAGCAATGCAGCATTATCTGTGAATGATTTAGGCTTTGAATTCATGGAACAGCTTGTTAAAAGAAAAGTTTTCAGCTCCAACCCATAAATTTAGGAGTGCTGAGTACTCATATAAATGCCTCCATTTCTGGAACAAACTATGTTAAGAAAAAGCATCCCTTGCTTTAGATTTTGCCCAACTCGGAGAAAAAAGAAACTCATAACTTCTGCATATTATAAAATATTTTAAAATGCTGTTTGTATTAAATTATTATATTGTCATCTTTCACATTCTAAGATATTTCAAGATAGCAGAATATTTAAATACAACCCTAGGCTATAGTAAAATAAGCCTCCAAAGAAACATTAAATGCATTCTTACACCTTTCTCAAATGTTTGGCCAAAAGTAGAGAAAAGAGAAACTACTTCTTAGTTCCTTTGAGACCCAAGAACAATGTTGAATATTAACCAGCATACAAAAGCAGCCCAAGGCAAAAGGCTCTTCCTTCTCATCACATACCTGTATGAATGCTCATATGTTCCTGAAGACTTCTTTTTGTGACAAAGGACTTTTCACACAAGTCACACTTGAACTGTTTCTGTACTTCATGGAGAGCTAAGTGCATTTTTAATCCGTGCTTATACGTAAATGTTTTTCCACAAACCTAAAAATTCCAAAGCCAGTGGAAATAAGACAAACAAAATCCAACATGAAGCAGGTTTTCAAAGTAGAAGTGCTAGTTTAACTCTAAAGATCACACTCACCACTATTTCCTGGAAACCTGGTTGATCAAGCCTGTGAATCTTACTAGTGGTGAAACTGGTCTACTAAAAAATTACACTAAAGACATTTTATGGATGTAGGGATCCTAATTTCATAATCCAAGATCACTCTAGTTCTTTCTCAAAAATGGACTATAACAACCATCAAAATACCACAGTAATTTTCTCCATTCTGAACTGACCTAAACTAAAGTTTTAGATAAACTACTAGAAAATTAGAGTACCACAAAAACCTTAGTATTTTTGATAACAAAATAAAGGTTTCCTCCTTACCTTGCATGCGTGTGGTTTTACACCTGTATGCTTAAGCATATGTATCCTGAGGGAATAGAGCTTAGGCAGAGTTCTCCCACAAATGTCACATATAAACTCCCGTTTAACTCGCCCCTTCACGGAGGAGGCACCTGTCTCCTCTTCACCAGCAGCTGCAGTGCTGGCCTCAGTCTTCCGTGTGTGGCGAACAAGGTGGGCTCGTAGAGAGGCCCCATACTGGAATTCTTTTTTACATAGCTGGGAAAGGAAATACAGGACTTTTTAGTCTTTAATAGCAGAGTACTTCAAATAACTTCAAAGTTATTTCAAGAAATGTAACTAATGGTATTAAGGGTAGTAGTGTCATCAACTAAGTCTGTCACCTGACTCCAACAGGCATTATGTAATGGGTTAATTACTAAGTGTTTAATGTTTTAGAATTTTCAGAAAGACAAAGACTGCCAGACAAAAAACTTACTGGGCATTTATAATCTTTAGTTCTTTCATGTTTCAGTGTGTGCATTATAAGTGCATAGCGCCGCTGGAAAACCATTCCACACTCGGAGCATTTGTGCTGTGCTTCTAATTCATTATTTTCCGTAGTCTCTCTTTTGGGCTGTTTCATTTTTTTCCCTCTTTGTACAAGTTTCATGGCTACCTAAGTTGAAAAAAGAAACACTTGGATTAATTTTATAATCAACTTTAAACCGCCACTTTTCCCATAGGTAGCCACTATTCCTTCCTCACCAAAGGATCAGGCTTACAAACCACAAACAGCAGGAGCTGTCCCAGCAAGTAAGATATACTTCTGCTCACAAAAGAGAACCAAACCTGTCATTCTCTGGCCATCCTAAATAGGGTGCTCAGATATTTTGATTGCATCAAAGTATTTGGCTTCTGTTGTCGACCCATAAAAGGACATTAACACTATAACCTCGATCTACAAGGGAGTTATAAAGATAACAAGTCAAGCATTGAGTGTAGAACTGGTTGTTCTAGTATGAAAATGAGGTCTCACAACACAGCTAGAAATTAGCCATTCTGGAAATTAACAGCAAGATTTTAAAGAGCAAAGTGAGCGCGGTGCCAAGAACGAACCAGCTACTGCCCAGTGCAGTAAATATCACCTACTACTAAGCAACAGAGACAAGACTCCTAAAGGGGAAAAAAAAAGGGACTTCATAATACAGGTATTAAAACTGGCTAAGTACTAAACATTTGCCATTCCTGTCGGCCATTACATGTCAGTGCTCTTGGAATATTTTTTGTTTTTCTTTAAACAAACTGACCCCAACCTTGGTACAGCATAACTGGATTACTGTGGTTTATGGCTACAAGAGGAAAAGCCTCAACAAGTGTAGGGCCTCATTTCTCTGACGCGCAAATATATTTATGTATTTACCTATTATCAATATAGTCACATGCTGGCTAAGAATTAAATTTCCAGTGTTTTAGGAAGCAAATATACCTTCTCCCTTACCATAAAAATCCAGGAAAAAGACACACAAACTAAGCTAATTATACTGAGCTTTATAGAGAACTCCAATCTGGAAGAAATTTTGTTGTGATTTTACATAACTGTCATGTTAGAATTTACTTTGATTTTCAGTAATGCTGGTTTCTCACAAAAGGGGAGAGGGGAAAAAAAAAAAAAAAAGCCAGACCTTGTGTGGAAACAGAAAAACATTTTGCAGATTGGTCTGGGAACATGGAACAATTTAACTGAGAACAGGCCTAAACAGAGAAGGGATACCTGCTGAACTGCAGATTTGGGATTTGCCTTTCTGCTTTGCAGTTTTTTCTCAATTCCTTTATGCAGCCTGATATATCCACCCTCGCTGACAGACCGCTGGCGAAGCTTGCTTTTGTAGGTGTCATCTTGGCTGGAAGATTCGCTTTCCGGCTGTGAAACAGGAAGGCCCTGCTCTTGATCATGCCTGCTCTGCTTTTGCTCAAGTGCTTCGGGAGGGCCTTCGGAAGTGCTCTCTGCACCTCCTGCGCCACTTTCCTTCTGATCTGCCTCAGCTTCCACCCGACCTTGTGCGTCCACGGCTTCCATGAGCGACAGCTCAGCCTGCACGACCGGCATGGGGCTGTTTGAGGTGCACTCCACCACCTGTGTTTTGACATGAGCTCCAGTTGTGTCACACTGCTCTGTGGGCTCTAACAAATCACCCATGGTGGCCTCCGCAGGCTCTCCAGGTGAGGGATCCGTCTGAAGTGCAGCCTCCTCCTCCAGCTTGGCAGATGGGGCAGCACCATTGACCACTGTGGCCACCAGGGCCGCAGGCAAGGGCTGTTCTGCACCCTCCACAGGCTGCATCTCAACCTCAGGCTGCTCTGCTAGATTTTGTGTTGACTCCACTGTATGGATGTCTCCCTTTTGGTACACGGTGATTTGTTTCTCTTCCATCTGCTTGTGCACATGTTCACAGATTTCTAGGACCTCAGTCATGAAGAGGTGTCGGGCCAGCATGGCCACTTCTGCCATACTGCAGAAGTCAAAAGTTAATTCTGAAGTATAAGCGAATTCCAATAGAGGGAGAAAACTTGACTTGCAAAACCCTGCCAGGAACAAAACAAGAGATTAGAGCAAATACCAATAACTCCAAATGATAAAAAAATATCCCAAGCCAGGCAGAATAGTTCACCTTTGATATGGCTAAGCCTGAAATTTAGGGTGAAACACACTTGCAAATAGCAGTGAAGATGCTGTACTGGGTCTCAACTAATTCTCATTTATACAAAAGCACCCTCCTACTCTAGTTCTTTTTACACTGAGTCAAGCTCAGACAACTTTTTGAGTATTTTCACACCAGAATTCTCTGGAAGATTATTTTAAGATGCTAGGAGGGCCACAATATTCTTGAAGCAGGTTAACCCTAATTTAATCGATATCTTTTGGACTTCTACAAAAAGCAGTGAGGACTCAAGTAATAATTCATGTGGCAGAGAAATAAGACAATAAAATGGTTAGTGAAAAAAAAACCCACATATAGATACAAAAGCTTCAAAGTAAACACACGATGTAATTTTACAGAAGTTCACACTTAATTTGAGAGAACTTCTTCAGCAACAGAAATCCACTGTTCCTGTTAGGCAAAGACAAACCCAGGTAGGGAACTACTGAGGAAGCAAAAAGACATATCTACAATACTCTCCATCACTAGAGAGCTATTCTGGGAACATTCATTTTAAGAGTGTTTCGTATCTTTAAGGTACCAGGAGGGTTGAGAAAAGAACAGAAATACCTGTATATTAAAAATATTTGTATACTAAAACATAGTAATGGTCTACAGACATAGGATACAAATAGGTATATGCTCAGCAAAGAAGCTCTTAGAGAACAAATGAATATCCCTTCTTGATTTATTCCAGCATTTGTTTACATTCCTTGTTTTTTAATGTCTGTGACTAATACAAGGACAACACATAAACAAGCCAAAAAGGAAAAAGCTTCCTGGGAATTATTAGATGAAATCCCATAGTCTGTTCAATATGAGAGATCAGATTATGCAAAACCACAGTAATGACCACTTCAGCATTAAAATCAACACAAAATACTTCTGGATTAAAAGGAGAGAGAGAAAAAAAAAGACAAAAGCGTTTGATCTTCTTGAACACACAAAACAAACTGCATCAAATGCTGTAAACCTTACTTAGGATATTACAGTTGCTATCTTTGGAACCCACAACTCACCTGATAGATCCACTACAGCTTCATGGCTAGAGACAGCTCCCTTCTCTATGAAGAGCTCTCGGAAGTACTCGCTGTTGGCTGCCAAGACAGCTTTGTGGGCTCTGTACTCCTCTCCTTCGATGAGCAGAGTCACATCACAGAACTGATTGGAAAGCCTCTGCTGGTTCAGCTGGTTTAGCACTGACAGACAGTGTTTGGAAGACGACTGCTTCACAAGGCCCTTACTGTCAACCTGTCATAAATCACATGATGAAAATGTCATTACATTTAGACTGTATCTTTTTAAGCATTTACGCTGAAACACAGAAAACCATTAGTTTCTGCAACCACACAATCAGTTCAAGTCATTTTAATAAAGTGGTTATTTTTACTGTTGCTCTCTCTTCTATAAATGTTTCAAGTCTGTCGCACCCCAACACACAGTTAAAGTAGGCAGGTGGAAAACCGTGAAGACGCAGATATTCAAACAATTCTCTGAATGTATTTTTCAGTGCTGCTGCCTGAAAAAAATATAGAAGTCTATACATTCTCCCCGCGAAGTGATTGTATAAATATAGACATTATTTAATAAAGAACCGAGAGAGATTCCATGAGAATCCTGTATGTAATGTATTACTACAATTTTTTTAATTCATTTTCCCTTGGGTATTATGTGTACGAATAAAGGAGAGTGTAATTTTTGACATGCTCTTATTGATTTTGTTTCTTATACACCAATTGCCTGTTTCTCTATTGTGGATATACTTGGCAAAATTTACACCCTCTTCTTACTGCCAGATCATCACAAAAATAAGTATGTAACTAAAATAGTGTTAACAAATGTCTTCAGATATAAACTGTTACTTACAAATATAAGCTCGTGCTTTGCTATTGGCTTCTTCTTTGCAGACTTTGGAAATTCAGCTATGATTGGTGCTGTATTACTCAATTCCTCATCCGTTTCATTACTGTCTTCATGTGATTTTGCATCCAGTCCTAGTTCCTCTAGCATTTCAGAGGGATCTGACAGAGATCTAGAACGATCTAGCTTTTCCTGGCACTTACTGCATTCTTTAATGTAATCTTTGACTTGCTTAAGAATACCTAATAAAAAAAAAAAAAATGGAGCTTAATTAGTCTTCTGATTTTCATTCAATTTAAAGAGGTAATTATGTAATTAATTAACAAAACACATTACAAATTTATTAAGAAAAAGAAAGTCAATCATCTACACTTCCTTTTTCTGTCTTCTTTTTATTAGTCCAGCCTCTCCATCGTTCTACTGCATTTGAACGCCATTACTGTAATCCACGGTTATTTTAGGATATAAACATTTAAGATTACCAGTTAAAGTAAACAATCATGGAAAGGTTTTGAGAATATTAAAGGAAAAACTCGTATTTACATGCAAACTGTAACATCTTGCACTTAGCTCCATGGAAATGGATCTCAGAGCTCATCCTCACTAACAAGGATGGAAATTGGGAAGCTGATGTGAAGGCAGTTACAAAATTGCAACCGTGTTATGTGCAGTGACGCTCACAGCCACTGCTATCAACATTCAAGTCAACTGCTTGTGATTTGGACCCATCAAGGGAGGACAACTGGGCAAGGCTGCTGTCCACTAGTGCCACAAGGGGATTGTCATGGCAGGCGGAAACCAGAGGTCCCAAGGAGACACAGCAAAGAAATGACAGTTAAAGAGTAACGGTAGATGCTGTGGCAGCCTTATACTGACCAGTCAAGGAGAGCCCAGGTGGAGGTCAGGAGAACATATGCCAAAATATATGCACTAAAACCTTTTGCGCGCGCACACACACACTGTTCTTCAAAGCAATGATATCTGTCCTGGAAGAATGGGCTGAAGATAGAGCAGACTCACTAAATCTTAGGATAGGGAAAATTAAAGCTAAAATGACAGATTTGCTGACTGGTGGCTGGAGGAGAGAACAAAAAAAAAAAAGACAGAACAGGGAAAGCAGTATTAACAGAAAACAGTCCCCAAACAACTGAAAAGTGAGGAGTTTGTTTAATGGCTACATAACGCTAAAGGCAGAAGACCCCATCCAAAGGGAATACAGATACGAAGCTATTAGCTCATCTAGGGAAGGCCGGGAATGGGAAGCACTGATGCTGAATTCACTCCTGTTTCTAAGTGCTGTGGCATCTCTCAGACCCCAGCAGAGGATCAGCCCTGAACTTCCAGTTTCTTCTTGGAGGAAAGGGAAAGGCATAAGGAGGAAGGCAAAGTGCACGAATGGATCTGCTAGTTATAAGGGTACAAAAAACATGTGCTAAGCCTGGAGGGAGAGAAGGAAAAAAAAAAAAAAAAAAAAAGGAAGGGTTACCAGGTTAAAGGCTGGAATAGATCACGTAGATGCCTGCTCCACAGAACACATAAAAGAGTTGGGAAATCTCTACTTTCAATAGTCTGTGCTGGGGTCAGGGCAGTGGGGTTCTGTGTTCCCACACACTCCAGAACCAAAGCTGATTTATGAGCCACGAGAAAACCCACCGACACAAGAGCAATGAGCAGAGCAAGGCCAATGCCTGAACAACCGGGATGAGTGTAACAGATGGAAGGCTTAATTTCCCTTCCCTCAGCAGGTGACAAGCTAAAACGAACCCTCTTTGGCACGCGGCAGGACACGGCTCAGGCTCCCCATGGGCTCCTTCTCGGCCACTCTGCAAACTTTCGCTTCCCCCAGAAGCGGGGAGGTGGGTAGGCGCGTAGGCGGCTCGAACCTGCTCCTCGGGGGCAGCGCCGCTGCCCTCACAGCGCGGGACCGCCACGCGGCCGCGCGAAAATAAATAAGCGGGTGGAAAGGGGAAGAGGGAAAGGTGAGGAGGAAGGAGGGAAGGAAATACGAGAGGAGAAAAAAAGAAGAGCGGCAGCTCTGCCGCAGCCGGACTACCCCCCCCGCACACGGCCATCCCCGCGCGC
>JAWLRI010000296.1:393458-420198 GCA_034781795.1 Crypturellus tataupa
GGGGCGGCAGGGCCCGGGCCGCTGTGGGGAGGCCCTGCGGGCTGGGACGTGCGGACCGGGGATGGCGGGCGTCGCCGGCGCGTTTTGTGCGTCGCTCGGTTTTTATCTCAGCATCGGCTGAAGGCGCTTCCTGCTGCCGCAGCCGCTGCCCCGCGAGATGCGAGACCCTGCGGCCCCGGGGGCTGCGTGACCGCCGGCCGAGGTAGGCGCCGGGTCAGGTGGTGGTGGTGGTGAAATAAGTGCGTTTGTACCGCAGAATAAATCGCCTGCAGCTGCGCTTCCTGCGCGCTTTTCTGCCCGTCCCTCGCTTGCGCTTTTGGTTCTGCAAACGCGCGCTCGGGCAGGTTTCGCATCGCGCGCAGCAGCAGCAGCAGCCGCGGCAGCAGCGACAGCGGGAGCAGCAACAGGGGCGGCTGCCGGGCTGGAAGCGGCGCGAGGAGCCGCAGCCGGGCGAGGTGCGCTCGCCGCAAGGGCTCCCTGCTGGCCTGGGCATCCCGCACGCGGAGCGGGGCCGGCAGTCACCCTCGCCGTGCGGGAGGCCAGCCCGCCCTCGGGAAAGCCGAGAGCGCGGGCGGTTGTGTAACCAGAGTGTAACGCGGACATCCGCAGGGGCACCTGTTTTGCTGTCTAGTTGGCATCTTTTACGAATTTGACATTTTTAATTAACACAGAGATGTTGCATTCTGTCATTTTAACACTTAGTTTAGTGGGTGTCTTGCTCTTGCAATGCACATTCATTACTCAGAAATACAATCTCTGTAATTCTCTGCAAAGCAGTTGAAGTTATAATCCATGTAATCCTTATAAAGCAATTTCACATGCAGTCTGTTCTGAGACTGTTCTGGTTATATTGCTAATATTTTTCATTTTTAGATGCTACATTTATCTAATGCTTGCTTTTATTAGTCAATTTTACTATTGATATTTAGCATATCATGTCTAGTTTAAATTTACACAGTATTCCTCATACAGCCTTATCAGGTTATCTCTTCATTTGATTCTGTGGATGTTTGTATGAGTAATGCTGCATTGAACATATGAAGTCTGAAGAGAGACTCTTTCCATCTGTCATCTGTTTCCAAGTTTAGACCTTCTTTTCCTGCAAGAATGGTAGCCCTATTGCTTGCAAATTGCTTGCTTGCAAAAATGCCAGCCTCAAAATAGTCCCTTAAAAAGGAGGGAAGATAAGTGTTAAGTGGAAGAAGCAACAAGAACAGTTTTTCAACAGTTCTCAAGTATAGATTCAGTAGCAGATCATCAGTCAAACACATCATGTGAACACTTTATCTCATGAAAGTTGTTTTATAAAATGCAACTATTATATTTTATAAGGAAACCTTGCATCTTTCTCAACATTTTTTTTTCTTGCTATTGGAAATGTGTAACAGTAAGTCATTTGAAAAGACGGATAGAAAATCAGGAAGGATATGGTATAATATTAAAGAAGATTTTTGAATTTTTCATTCAATCATTTGTTCAATCCGTTTGACTCTGGTAGACATCTCCAGGTTAAGTGGTAGGTGTTACAGACATTTCCTTTCCTCTCCCCAGCTGAAAGCTGGAGAAAGTACCTTTTATCTCAGTTGTATTCAGACTTGCTTAAATCTTAGTCTTTACTGACAGCCTCTTGGAACCTCCAATCAATTAAATAGAGATGGCCAACACAGTTCTTGTTCAAACTCTTGGGTTTGTGATGACTGGGTGGTCATAGTATGGCCTAACTAAAAGATAAATGGGATGGTTTTTCATTCTTGGGAGAAAGAGGTCTTGTATGCTGTTCCTACCTTTTAAAATATTAAATGTTAAATTTTAAAATATTAAATATGGATGTGACTTGCTTTATGATAAACTTGTGCCATGATCTACCTAAGAGAGTTAAGTGGCGTAACTGATAGTAGTGATAAGTGCTTAATGCCATAAAAATCTCTTTTGACTTAGTAAGTCTATTGTATCATTTTTTCTGTATTGCAAATTTAAACAGTTTACAGACTTTCGGTGTTAAATTCATTTTTCAAATGTATTTTGAGGACTTCATGTAATCTTTGGAAATACATTTGCAGGCATGAAGTGGAAGTCGGCTGAACTCAGTTACGTGATGCAGACACCATGACCTCTGTGTCTGCAGGGACTGGAAATCATGGTCATGTCTAACATGGGAGTGAAAGACATGAGTGGACAATGTGGCGGGACTCATTCAGACTGCAAATTTTCTGCCTGCTTCTGGCAATACTGGCTATCGTGGTGCTGGTCCATAACTTTCTTCAGTTAGAGGTAAGTAAAGCTTGTTTCTTCTGAGTGATGTTATTCCTGTCTGAGCATAAGGAGAGGACTGTGGTTAACAGTGCTTATCTACAGCTTGGAATCACAGAAAAATTCAGGCTGGAAGGGGTGTCTGGTGGTCTCTAGTCCAAACTGTCCTCAAAGAGCAAACTTCAAAGTTGGCTTGAGCTGCTCAGGGTCTTGCACAGTTGAGGTTTTACAGTTTCTGAGAATGGGAGGAATTTCCACAACCTGTATGAGCAACTGGCTGTACCATTCTCATATGAAACAATATTTTTCTTCTGTCCTGCTGGAAATTCCCTTGGTGAGACTTGTCTCTTGTCCTTTTGCTGAACCCTTCTGGGAAAAGTCTGATTCCAATTTCTCTGTCACAACAGACTGCAATTAGATCCCCTCTTGGCCTTCTCCAGCCTAGGGAGTCTTGTTGTCTTAGTCTCCTGTTAGGTGACATTGTGGACTGATGCATTGTTTTCCCTTTTTGCCTCCGCTGTGTCCAACTAGCACACTTAGACATTTTTGCTTATCACTTTAATGCAGAGGTAGTTTCAAACAGTATTAGTCAATATACCCTTAACTAACTATGGTGTGTTTTGTTTGTTTGTTTTTTAATTTAATTTACCTGGCCAATCCAAAATAATCTTGTGTACATGACCTTGCTATACAGGTAGGCCTTGAATTTGACTGATTTAATAGAACAGCACAGTTATATTTTATTTTCTGAAAAATATCAGGTTGTTGCTAAGGAATAATGTCATGATTTTAGCGTAAGGAAGTTTGCACGTGTCTTTGGAGCTACAGAGCTACTTCAGGTGGTTGTGAGCATCCTTTGATTTAGAAGCCCTTTGAAAAGATAGTTTTAGGGAGAGGGAAAGTCTATTGCAAAGATAAAAGAAGAATGATGTATGTGAAATCAAACAGCTAAAAAAACCCAAACAACAATACAAACAAGATTACTGACTGGTATTCCATTCTGTTCAGCCTACTTTGCTCAGCAATCATCCATTAAATTACTTTGTGATCACATTTTGTTTCTGGTTTGCTATTGAATGCAGCAAATAAATATTAGGAATCACACTCAAAATTAAGACATCTTGAATGGAACATACTTGGAAATAGCAAAGTAGGAGAAGTGTTAGCCGGTATAGAACTTGTATTAAAAACTAAAGGAACATTTATCATATGCCTCACTATAAGAAATTTGACCTTGGAGAGACTTCACAAAGACTAGCTAGCCCAAAAACAGCATCATATAAGTATTTGAGGAAAGACCAGCTTAAAAACCCCTAAGGAAATTTAGAGAAGGCTTAAATAGTGATAGGGCTGTTGTCTTAAATAGCTGTGTCTCTTGTTTGTTTGGAAAGTACGTTTTACTGACCTTTGAAGCACCAACCATTGAAGAACCAGCAAAGCCCTGAGAGATATTGTCTCTTGAGAGATAAGTCTGAATCTAAGAATTATACAAATGCACAGTTTCTCCCTCCTGTTCCCATAGGAAAATAGTTATTTTCTTTGCTGACTCATGCATAATCAACAGTCTGCTGTATTCAAATACGCAGTTAATTGTTTTAAAAACTTTCTATGCAGTGCCCATCTGATAAACTAGTATTATCTGTTCTATGTATATGCATGTGCTAGAAAGAGGCCCTGAAGATCATGTTGAAAACCTTGTATCCAAAAATAGACACAGGGCTTTATGTGGGAACATATGACGACAGGATTCAGGGTTGAAACCTACCTGTGTTTCGTTCTCAGCTTTGCGTGAAGTTTACTGAAATAATGGACAGTCATAGACCTGCATTTTTCCCTACTGTGATGGAAAATGGAAACACTTGCAAACTACCTCAGTATACTTCAGAGAAAACTGTGAATACCTATCAATTAAATGTTAAATGTAACAAATGTAACAAATTACAATTTACATTTTATAGTTAGCATGGATATCAAAGTAAGAGGATAATCATCATGTTGAGGTGTTGGATGGATGTACAGAATCCTCTCTTAAACTCATCAAAACTGACTTCTTGCGTAACAAGCTTGAAAAGCCTCTAAGTAAATACATCTTCTTCCCTAGAAATAATTTTGAATCTCTGCTGTTCAAATGACTTTAATACACTGGCAAATTCAAATAAAATATAGCAGGAAGAGGAAAACTACTTAATACATACACATACGTTATATGACAATAAATATGGACTAAGTAAAATTTAAAAGAATAAATGAACTTTTACTATGCATACTGGGAATTTTAGTACTTTACTGAACAGTATATTATGGAAAGAGTAAAAAACCCTAAATACTGTGTTTTTTTTAACAATTCTTTAAATGTAATGGGTGTTCTCTGATACCCTATAAATGATATGTTGTATAATATAATCTGTTCCTGAAAAGAGGTGATGTTGTTTGCTTCTTTATGAAATGTGAGTATAGATAAGTTATGTTACATAACAGGACTAAGAGCTCTTATCTGATGATTGTGTACATATTTGAGGTGTAAGGTTAGATATGCTGATTAGATACCTCATAGGTAACACTGGAGTCTTAACAACTATGTGAAGTTATATTTTTTCCTAATGCAAACCCACAATGTTTTGTGCTCATGAAGAGGATGCATCTGTTTCTGTATGAAAATGGTTTTAAACACTGTTCTCTGAAGTTATAGTAAAAGTACCCTTCTCTTAGCAAAGATTTAACTTCTTAAATCTTTGTTGCTTCTGGGACATACTGCTTGCCTGGTTTTCATTTAGCTCTAGAAGTGGATGTATGCAGATTATTTTTTTCATCTCCTTTTTTGTTTATTTATTTATTTTTTAATATCCCTTTTTCTCAATCTGTACTTGACAAGGAAGTCCATGCTCCAGATATTGTTCCAGGAAGCAGTATAGTGCTAGCAGACTCTTCTAGAAGGATGGATGAAGGCTGCATCAGATTCATCTGCAGTCTAATGTCTCAAAGGAACCCTGCTGGGGAGATATTTGACCTTATCATGCTTTAAGAATAAACCATTATCAGAGTAAAGGTTAATCACTATTTACTGTTTAGTGGTAGAACCTTGTTGCTATTTTCACATTACTGATATTTACAAAAAAGATTGGTGTCAAAAATGTTACCACAGAAAACACTGGGCATGTTTTATCTAAAAACCTCTATGCCACAGCAGGACAAAATGGCTTTTTTTTTGCCTGTTTTCCTAAAAAACCCAAGGTAATTATTCCGCATGTTCTAGTACAGTTGCTGCATTTGGTCAGCTTCAAATCTGTGTAAAGCAAAACACAATTCTTAGGATCATTTCTTGTTACTCATAGTGCTTTGTATAATAGTTTAGTTTCAAGTTTTTTGGTTTTTTTTTTTTCTTCCCCTTCCCAGCACCTAGATGATGCCACTGTTTCAGGGTCCAGCTGGATAACAGCAAACAATGACAGGCAAACTCTGTCACGGACCACTGGAATTACCAGGAAGCTTTACTGCGGTTATGAGCGGCAGCATTTGTCCAAGAGAGAGCAAGCAGAAGAGGAGTCATTGCTTGCGGCTCTGCTTTGGCCAAAACCTCCTGACGATGAAATCCCTTTTATACAAAGCACTGATCCTGCACACAGTGACTTTGTGATTGTGAAACCTGGTGCGCTGTTCAAGGTGGGTGATCAGTTAGAGGTGCTTGTCCGGATGAAGGACTTCCGAGGAAAACGCAAGCAGTATGGTGGAGACTACCTACAGGCTCGGATTCACTCTCCTCTGCTGAAAGCTGGAGCAGTGGGGAGGGTTGTAGATTGCCATAATGGCTTTTACAAGGTCTTTTTTACTTTACTTTGGCCAGGGGAGGTCAAAATATCTGTCTCACTTGTGCACCCGAGTGAAGCAATCCAAGTGCTCCTGCGCTTGCGAGAAGAAAGGCCAGACAGAGTCTATTTTAAAAGCTCCTTCAAGTCTGGAAGGTTTTCAGAAACCACCGAGTGCAATGTGTGTTTGCCTGGAGATCTCCCAGTCTGTAACTTCACAGATCTCTACACTGGTGAGCCCTGGTTCTGCTACAAGCCACGGAAACTCTCCTGTGCCAGTCGAATCAGTCATGCCAAGGGTGGATATCAGAAAGGTCTTCTGACACAAGAGGAAAGCCTCTTTTTCCAAAGGTATGTCTGTTCTTCAATTTATATGCACTCAGTCATGTAATCTATCCTTTTTTAAAAGAAACAAACAAGGTTATTGGGGGAAATGGGATAAATTATCAGCCATAAAGGAGGTGTAATCTAATTCTATCTGATATTTTGATGCGAGTTGCCAACTATTCCCTTCCCCTCCATACAGCTATGCAAGAACACACTAATCCCAAGTTAAAGAAAGTGGAGTGTAGTTTTGTCTCTAGGCTCTGTGTTCAGCCCTGGGTGCACCTGCTAACTTTTACAAGAGCATGCTCTCTAAACCTGGTGGTGGTTTTGGGGACTGTTTCCTTTGTTGTTGTTGTTGCTTGTTTCTGTATCTGTGCTTATAATACCAACAACTATACTTGGAGTTGTGTTGTTTTTTTTTTTTTTTTCTTTCTTTTTTTTACAGAACTACCTTTTTAAAATCAATTCTTAAGCTTATTTTTCCATAAACCCTTGATGTCTTTTCCTCATTTAAGATTAAACATATGTCACAGCTTGATAGAACTGACATGTATCCCACACAAAATCATCGAACTTCACTGATGTTCTCCAATGCTTGTGAAGCCACTTAGTGCTAGGGGGCTGAACTTGTTTCTCCATGCAGTAAATTGCTTGCCACTGGGTGGTCTCCCTGCTGGGAATCTTGGAGACTGGCTGGTGCTCCAGGTGCCCGCAGAGGCAGCTCACAGCAGCAGTGTTGCAGCCCAGAGCTAGAACTGCAGCTTGTGGTGGTGCTGGACTGCTGCAAGGTCCGTGCTGTGTTGCAGAGCGAGTCTTGGCGTTATAGAGGCTGAAAGCAGTGACTGCCTCAAAAAATAGGATTTACCCTCCAGAGACGGTCAGGGCTGGGAAAGGCTGCTGCAGCGCTCTCTTTTCAAGTGGTTTGCCCCCTGGCGGCGGCACAGGTACCGCAAGCCGGGAATTTCCCAGCTTTGTGGTAAGTCCCCAGGGCACATAGCAGACTTTTGGTGGCTTGAAGGGCACCTTTATCTAGGTTTGCCTTAGCAAAAAAGTTTGTCTAGCTTGTGTCCTGCCACTACCAAATCCTGAGGCCTGAGAACAGCGATAGTGGTAAAAAGGAGATTAATGTCTAATGAAATCAGTTACAGGAAGCAGGGTAAGTTCAAAAAAACAAACAGAATTTACAGTGAATCCTGTGTGCCTGTTTGAAGCTGGTTAAGAAAAAATGAGATTAATGCTACTTTGAAATTCTACAGCCATACTACACTATTATTATTATTTCCTTTTTTTTTTCAAGTGATGTGAATATCAAAATGCCCATATTCCCCAGTGGACCTGATGCAGTGACTGTAAAGCCCAAGGCATTTGCAGGTAAAATAAACTTCTTAAGTTTCTTGTTTGTAATTCATATTTAGAGACATTAAAAAGCCCAGTGGGCATGAGTTTATAAACAATTTGCTTGTTTTCATAGCATAGAATCAAAGTAAATATTTAAATTCTTATTAATAAAATGGAGCCTTTTCAGTGTTACTGAAACAAGCTTGGGACTATCAACAGAGTGTGTCTAAAATTATGTAGCTAAACAGGCTTTTTGACAATTAAAAATTCTGAGTTTGCTATTTTCTTGCCAGAGGAGGCTTTCTTTTTTTCCCAACATTTGCTCAGGGATATAAAACATATTATAATACTTCCAAAATCAGCTTTGAGGTTTTGTTTCATCACTTTCTCTTGCTAAGAATTTTACAGAATAGATTTTTGTGCCTGTAAGTATTATTATCATTTCATACCTTGTTACCTATGGCTGTGAACTGGAACTTAATAGTTTCATACCTCTAAAAAAACTTGTAAAAAATGTGATACACAGAGAATTCCTACCTAATTGAGAGCTTTTCAGTGTTTTCATATAAGGTGGAGGAAATATTAAAAGTGTAGTTCTTGACCTGAGCAGTAAAGTCATAATAATAAATAATAATAACAAAATAAAAAGCCTACAGTATCTCATACTTTTAATTCTGCTGTCATAGACACTGAAAAGTAGAGTGCTGTTACTAGGCCAGCAACAATTTCCCCTCTTCTTTCTCCAGACCCTTTAGACTAGATTCATTGTTATTGTACAATTGCTTAGTTTTTCTTTATTTCCTCTAGGAAATTAATGCAAATTTGAGATTTAATTTCAGATTTAACAGAAGGGTATTACCTCTCTGTTTTGGTGGCAAGGGTAATGCCTGCCTGCATATCCTGAGGGTTAATGTTGGATTAGAAAGTGTTGATAAGGGATGCACAATATTCCTCAGGGAAGTTCCTTTCAACCTAAAATAAACTTAATACCGTGGAGTAATGATCATGAATGTTTGGATTTCTTAGGTCTGATGCACAGTTAAATTAATTGCTTTGACATTTGATTTGTTGCAAATACACTTCTGTTTCAGGGGAAATGTAATAAAGTTATTTTTAAAACACAGTCAAAATTATCTTCCTCCCTCCTGCTATATCATAGCCTGCTTTTTAACCAATGCCTTTCCTGAAATATAAGTTTCTAACTTCATTTCTGGATTGCAATTATTCAGATTGGAGCTTTTATCTAAAATCTGAAAGTAGCAACTTTCTAAGATATTGAAAAGAGAACTGAGATGTTTGCATTAGATTTACTGAGAGACACCAACAAGTGATTCTAGTTTCATATATGTGTATGTCTAATCCAAGAATCAATTGAACAGAGGTAAGTAAACCACACTCTTTGCATTAAAACAACAACAAAAAAAGAGATTTGAAGCTATGCATTATGAATTAATCTTTACTCACATGCTGGGCTTTCTCCCTTTCCTGTTTCATTCAGATTGGGTAGCTGAGCTTCACTGTTTTTATTTTCTTTTGTTGGTACCTTATTTGCCTCATGCTATTTAAATAATTATCTGAAAATAAAATTGCTAATTTTCTAAAGGCCTTTTCTGTGGGCCTCGTGATTCAATTGTTGGAGCAATGCAAACACAGCATTAGTATCACAGTGTCCCATGTAATGCAATGAAATGCAATGAAGCCTCCTTGTGTCCTACTAGTGTAGGACACAAGAGAAGATTGCGTAAAACCATTCCTTTCCAAAAGGCTGCCAGCTGGGAATGCCAGGGTCTGTTCTTAATAAAGAGTTGCCATTCTAAGGTGGCCAAAAGCTTAACTAGGTGGAGGTGGCTGTGTCATGCAGTTGGATTTGGGCTGGGAGCAGCTCCTTGTTCCACTGAGAGGCGGTGTGTTTGGATGGGCCATGCCAGGCAGTGAAAGGGCAAGGCGCTCAGGGGTCTGTAGCAGACAGGAAGCCCCAAATCTATGGAATTGGAGGCTACCACGGCTCCTACCCACAAAGGACAAGTATTAAATGCTACATAGTAGCTTTCGCTCTGGCGTTTCCTAGGTTGGGGCTCCTTCCTTCAACTTTGTTTTTTCTGCACATGGGGGTGAGTGGAGGAGGGTGTCAGTGTGTGTTATTCCAGAGGTGGGATTTTCTTCTTGCTCTTTGGCCACTAGAGGGAAGACGTGCACTTCGGTAGAGAGAGGAGCTAGAATCACAGAATCATTATGGTTGGAAAAGACCTTCAAGATCATCAAGGCCAATTGTCCATCCCCACCCTCTCTGCTAAACCATGTCCCTAAAGGACTCATCTACCCATTTCTTGAACACTGCCAGGAATGGGGACTCTACCACCTCCCTTGGCAGCCTGCTCCAGTGCTTCAGCACTCTTTCTGTGCAGAAATTCTTCCTAATGTCTAATCTGAACCTCCCCTGGCACAACGTGAGGCCATTTCCTCTTGTCCTATCTGTTGTTATTTTGGAGAAGAGATTGACCCCCACCTCACTACAACTGACTCTCAGATAGCTGTAGAGAGCGCTAAGGCCTCCCCTGAGCCTCCTCCAGATTAAATAATTCAGCTCCCACAGCCCTTCCTTGTAAGGAGGCTTCTTTGCCTCTTTTGGACATGCCTCAAGTCCTTGTTGTCAGCCGAGGAACAGTCAGACATAGGGGTTGTGGGGTCCTGTGTCTACTGGAAGGTTTATGTTCTCTGCTGCTTTTCCAGCCTATGTCCCCCTGCACCTTCTGCACCCAAGACTGAGTTCTTCTGTTTAAAGTGTGAAAAATGGCAGGTGTTTGTTTTTACTTTTTTTATTCTTGTTATTGTTGTCAGACATAGCGGTTAAACTGTAAGTGCTCAATCATCTCTGTCAGTAATTATGAATTTTGCTGCAGAAATAGGAAAAAATAGGTACTTGAGCTGTACAGAAATGTGATGCTTTGAGCCTTTTAATCTGTCTGGTATATCAGACTGATTTGTTTTAAGTTAAGGAATATGTTCAGGCATCACTGGCTATGTGCCCATGAAGATTATGGAGGCTCTTTGTGTTGTTGTACATTAACTTAAAATAATTTTCCTCTTCTAGATTCAAGTGCTATGGACACAGCTGAAGATCCTAATGTTTCCCCTTCTGGTTATTATTATCAAGACCAGTGGAGGCCCAGAACACACAGGATCCATCATTTCAATGAGTCAGAGGATGTCACCAAGTGCTTACAAGGAAAAGTAATCCACTTGTTTGGAGACTCTACAATAAGGCAGTGGTTTGAATATCTGACAGCATTTGTTCCAGGTTATTATAATTTTTTTAAATTTGATTTTGTCCTTGGAAGGCTTTTGCAAAGCTATATTCTCCCATCAGATACAGAGTTAGTCTTTTGAATGCTAATAGCAAAATAAAGGAAGAGGAAAGACAAGCATTGTCGCAGGGGCTGGTGGAAAGGCGGCTGTTTGTATTTTTGAGCGCTGGAAGTGCATGCTCACCTGCTTTGGAAGGAGGGCCACAGCATGCCGGCAGACTGTCGCTATAAAACATTCTTCCACCAAGGACCTTGCTATTTGTGCCACAAGTCAGCAGCATGTGGCCACCAGGTGGCACAGAGCACCTGGGAAAAGCCTTGCAGGAGCCCCAAGCCACAGTGGCTTTGGAGCAGGATAGTAAAAGACTTCTCTTACTGTGGGCTGGTTTGGGGCTCTTTTTTTTTCATTTCCCTTATTTTTAGCTTTTCCTTAAATAACAGAGCTTTAGTAGCCAATTAGACATTGTTCTGTAATTCCTTCTCCCTTCCTGCAAGCAATAGTTTTTGAAGTGCAAACTTTGAGAAACGTGAATCTCAGAATGGTTGAGGCTGGAAGGAACCTTTAGAGATCAACTAGTCCAACTCCCCTGCTCCAGCGGGGACACCCAGAGCACGTGGCACAGGGTTGTATCCAGGCGAGTTTTGAAGATCTCCAGAGAAGAAGACTGCACAGCCTCTCTGGGCAGCCTGTCCCAGGACTCTGTCACCCCAACTCTAAAGAAGTTCTTCCTCACATGGAGATGAAAATTTCTGTGTTTTAATATATACCCATTACCCCTTGTCTTGCTGCTGACCATCACTGAGAAGAGTTTGGCTCCATCCTCTTTACATTCTCCTCTCAGATACTTGTACATGTTGATAGGATCTGCCTTACAGGTTAAGTATACTTTAAATTTAATGGAGTCCCAGAGTTGACCAAAAGGCTTCCCATTAATCCTGGATTCAGAGGGCACTGATTCTTAGGGTGTTTATTATGAAAATTCCTTTATTTTTCATAGGAGAAAACAAAACCAGCCTGGGAAGCTAGAAAAAGGCATTGGTCTCCTGGCAAAGCGGAAGTGTGCAGCCTTGCAGACTTCAAAGCCCATCTTCTCCCCTCTGAAGTACGTAGCTAGCATATGTACAATGCTCACCTTCCCTTTCATTCTAGGGTTCGGCGGACTGTGTGTCCCTTGTCTGTCGGTACTGTTGCCCTATGGTCAGAGCATGGTGTACAAGGTGGCACAGGGGAGAAAACTAACGCATATTCTTGTTTTTTCAGATCTGGTGGAATTTAACCTGGGGAGCCCTAAGAACGTGGGCCCCTTCATGGCCGTGGACCTGAAGCGCAACATCCTGCTGCGGTTCCGCTGCCATGGGCCACCCATTCGCTTTACAACAGTCTTCAGCAGCGAGCTGCGCTACATCGCCAACGAGCTCAACGGCATCGTGGGTGGCAGGAACACCGTGATAGCCATAACTATATGGTCCCACTTCAGCACATTCCCTGTAGAAGTCTATATCCGGCGGCTGAGGAACATCCGCAGGTCAATTATTCAGCTGCTGGATCGCAGCCCCAGGACCGTAATCGTCATCAGGACAGCCAATGTTCAGGAGCTCGGGCCTGAAGTGAGCCTCTTCAACAGTGACTGGTATTCATATCAGCTTGACTCTGTCATGAGGAAAATGTTCTCAGGAATTGCTGTGCACTTCGTGGATGCCTGGGAGATGTCTCTGGCTCATCACTTGCCCCATAACTTACACCCAAATGAAATCATTGTTAAGAATCAGATAGATGCATTTCTATCTTATGTATGCCCGCTGCAGACTTAGCACGGTTAGGTGCCCGGTTGTCATGTCCTACTCTAGCTGAGGTCAGGTTGCTTCTTGCAACCACGCAGTGCTGGGTGGTGTGGAGGGACCCTGGTCACTGCCGTTGGGCACAGTGTCTTGGCTGCCCTTTGTGCTGGGAGTTCTCGAGGACAGTGGAGTTGTTCCTGACAGGTTGGTTCCTTTCAACCTTATCATTTGTGTCTCAAATTATTAGACAGCTCCTTAGATTAAACGGACAGAATTTGATAGGAAAGCATGCGGCTTATTGGCGTCACTGGCTGCCAGTGCTGCCTGCTTAATCCATGCAATGCTGATTCTCACTGCTCAGAGGTGCGTGGATCCTGAGAAAGAGTTTTGGGGAGCAGCCCTCTTCTCCCATTCCAAGGCTGGAGGGACATGCCCTCCTGATGTATGTCAGCCAGAGAAGCACAGTGTGCTGTGTTTGCTCCTGTATCAAAACCTAGCAAGAAAGCTGAAGTGGGTGTCCTAAAGCTACTAATATCAATGAAGGAAGCACAGCTAAAATAGCTATAACGCTTATCAAGCCATCAAGAGTGGCTGTTAGAATTTCATAGAGCACACTAATTGGGCACCCTGGTGCTCTCAGATAGCTGCTAAATAACACAAATTGTCAGCACTTTAGTTTGGGTTCCTGCATCACTGTGCCTCATCAGAGCTTTGATACACTGTCTGCTTCTTGCTCTGTCTGTAATGGAGAAATGCGTATGCAACTATTTCAGCAAAGACACCATCTCAGGAAATGTCTGGAAGTTGAAATAAAAACCACAGGTGTGCCTGCTCCAAGCTTAAGGTACTTCCTAATGAAAATGTTTGCTTTATCTGTCAACTGAGTCTGCTCTGTCCCGTTCCAGCAAAGCTGGGCTGCTGCCTTTAGTCCTGCTGACTTGAGTGCTCTTGCTGGGATTTCAGGAATGAATAACAGGACCTTCTGCCTAGGCCCTGCCACAGCTTTCTGTATCCCTCCCACAGTGTTTGGTCCTTCTTTTATCACTTATTCATCACTGCTGCCAATATAAGGGGTTCAAAAACTCACCCGGAAATTGAACATGTCCAGCATCATACTCCATACGAAAACTTCTTAAATGTTTGATATTTTACTAGAGTTAAAGATGGAGGCTTTGGGGCCTCTTGGAGTGCTGCTTTTTGCTGCTAATTTGATTGAAACTCTGTCTGGTTTTAATTTGTTGCACTTTGGTTTAGGGATTTGATTGAAATCAGCCTGCCAAAAAACAAAATAGAAGCATTCAGTGTTGTCTTATTTCTGAGCCTGCTCAAGCCAAAGATCATCTTGGCCAGTGGCTTTACTAAAAAATGTGTCAAGTCAGTAATGGGGTGCTTCCCAAGAAGCTCATCGTGCCTAAAGAGAGCGTGAAAGGCGATTCTCGAGAGCAAGCTAAGAAGATGAGAATTATTACTAAGATAGACTGGTGGACTGCACGCAGTGGAGTCATTGAAATTTCATCATCTTAGAAATGTTTACTCTGCTGGATTTTGTGCTATGTTCAGGAAGATAGTGCTCTTATTGGTGGAACCTCAAGACTTCTAATGCTGCCAGCTACAGTCTTACATTGTTTGTTCGTTTTAAAGGACAGCTGACAACTGTTTTAAAATGCCAATAAGTTTAGCCTCTGAAAATCTGTAGCACCTGCTTATAAATTCACTAAGTTTAAGAAGTTTAAAAATGGCAAGAGGAGATGCATGCGCTCATCTTGTCTTCCCAAATCACTGTTAACTGCAGTTGCCCAGCAAACTGCAGTGACTGCCTAGCAAAGTGGCCATCCATATAATAGCTTTAGGTAAGTCTTTCTTTCTTTAATGTGTTAATGGGAATTTATGCTCCGCTAAGAAGAGACCGCACCAATTCAAGGCTAAGGAGGTACCAGAAACCACCACAATGCAAAATGACCTTTCATGTTTTCCAAGTGTGCTCTTTGTAACAGGCAGAGTATAAAGCTTTCATCCTGAATAACAAATCTGTGCAAATAATGTTAATAAACAGGAGGCACCTCGAGCTTAGACGTTGAAGGAAACTACTTAATTTGTGGACTAGCCCTTTGGTTTTTCTCATAAAGCTGTACCAAGCGTGCATGTGCCATGGGCTGAAAGTTGCAGTGCTCACTACTGTTCCTCAACAGCGACTTATAGCTATTAATAATCAAGAGTAAATAGATAGAGGAAATCTCCAGATATTTTGATGATTGAGGGAGGTAAAAATAGGATTGCTATTCACAACGGTGTCTAATCACTTTGAGGTAGAATCTTTCTTTCAGATTAACTAGGTTAATGCTTTCTAATAACAGATTAACTTTTAGGTCAAAAACTTGAGGGAAATTGCCAGTTAATTTGGAATCGTTTTAATCATTTTAATTTATTTTGGGCCCAGAAATAGGAAGGACAAGGGGAGTATCTGAAGAGTTATTAATGATAAAACAAGAGGAAGACTGGAGATGCTCTGCTCCTACGACATTCAGTGGAACAACAAATATGTCTTTGTTTCTGTTCATCTCTTCTTATTACAGGTTGCATGAGTTGTATATCTACTGTGTATAGAAATGGAATCACAAGCAATAATATATTTTAAACTCATTTGCTGTCTGTAAACTTTTAAGCTTTTAAATGGATTCTAACGGGGACACAGGTTAAGTTCTTGGTTACCTTTTTCAAGTTTATTAATACGAAACAGGACTAGAAGGGAATTTCTGGGTTCTCAGGTGTCTTCCTGCACATGTGAAAAATCATCTCTGTCACAAGACTTTCAATGCCTTCTTTTCTATTTCTTTCTGTTTTCTTCAGTTGAGTGAGGAGAAAAAATTCTATGTGATGCTTGCATTCCCACCCTGAGTTTTTTGATCCTTTCTCTCTCAGGAGCAAGATCCTCCCTGCCTTTTCTTATTTATTTATTATTATTATCCAATATCCAGCTCACTTAAATCCCAGCAAAAAGACTTTGTATTTTTCTGGTGTTCATCAGAAGATTTCAGAGCAATTTATAAATGGTTGATGTGAAGTGTAATCTGTTTTACTGATGACACTGCACAGTAATTTTGCTGCTCATGATCACTTTGAGAAACCTTCCACTGTGTTGGGCAGGTTTATTAGTGAAAATGTTTGTTTAATTGTTGGGGGAAAAAGAGGTTAAAAATTGGAAGTTGCCATTTTTTTCATTTTTTTTCAAGTGTTTCTAATTCCATCCCTTCTGCACTATTGCACCTTTACTTTATGATATTCAATGTATTTTAATTATTACAGGGAAGTATTTTAAAAATAGAAACTTAAACCAACTAGAAGGACCTATGTGCGGCCTTGTGTGTTACCGGGGGCACTTCGATTTGCATGTGTGACAAAACTGAGGATTTGAACTTGTTTCTTGGGAAGGGTGAGGATATTGGGGCTTTGTTTAGTCACAGAAGGGTTTCTTAAAATGTCTTTTCACTCATCATGGTTTAAGTAATAGCAAAAATGTTAAATCATAAATACATATTTAATTTATAAAGCCCATATTTGCTAAATCCAGGTCATTTCATGCTTCGTTTTGCACTCTTAGGAATATTTAAACTGTTTGGAAGACTCTGACATCTGTTAGTAGCAGTGAAATACTCTATGTATGTTAGAAAAATAATTTATTTTCAAAGTTGTTTTTTTTTCAAGTATATATAGATATGTTATTGAAGTGTTTACAATTCAAAGAGGGCTCTCCTGTGTTTTCTGATGCGTGATCAAAAAAGAAAACAGAAAAATTGCCAAAATGCTCAAAGAATAAAAAATTCATAATGAAGTGGGCAAGTTTGCGCTCTCTTATTAGAACGGTTTCCTCTGATGCAGTCTCTGTGTATCTTGTTTATCTAACCCCACACACTTCCCTTCCTATTTTTACGGTTACTTAGAAGTGTGTCATATTTCCCTTTGCTTTACCTAACGATTACATCTTGTGCCGTCTGTGGTGCGGAGGCTTCACAGAGCGTCTCAGTGGTTAAGATCGCTCTGTTGAGATTTCTTTCTTTTTTCTTTCCCTGACGCTGCGTCTCTGGAGGGGAGTGCTCCGGCGTGAGACCTGGCGCTGTGTTTCCTGCCGCCCTCCTTCCCTGTCGGGCTGACTCATCAGGAAGCCTCACACCTCCCTCAGTCGCCTGCGATTCCACGATGTTAGGAGCCCAGCTGCCCCCTGGAAAACCCTTGGGCCGCTCCATTGGCCACTACAGGACCCGTGTATTTAATCTCAAAGGCAATATTTATTATTATTATTATTCCATCTGGATCTTTGAGTCTTTCCTGAAATATTAGCTCATCGCACTCATCTGAACTCACATGTTAATGTAGCTGCTACCTGAGCCATGACTGCCTAAAATCCTGCTCAGTTACTCTGTCCTCTTGCCCTGATGGTGTCCCTAACCGCTTGTGGGAATTCTGGGTATCTCGGAGGGGTGAAATAAGTTGATTGATTTTGTGGTTTTCTTGCCCTTGATTGCACAGAAATGTCTCTGCCCGGGGCAGAACAGAGGGGAATTTCTTGGACATGCTAAAGAATTAGAAGGATTTGAGTTATTCAGCACAGGCCCCAGGTGCAGAGCAAGCACGTAACTAACCCAGGGTAAGGTTCCTCTCACCCCGCATGCAGTAAACCTCCAGGAAAAGCTAGCGAACGTGGCCAGAAGAAGAGGCGTTTGAGGCACTGAAGGAGAGCGACTCTTCAAACAATAATGCAGCCACGAGGTGCGAGAGGCTCCCTGCCGCCCCGGCGAGGGCTGGAGTGTTCTAGAAATGAAGGGCACAAGCAGCACTGGGTGAGCGTCTCTGGCTGAGAGCTCTTTGCAGATGAGCTTTAGTTGATAAAACAGATAGTTTAACTGCAGTAGGCTCGGGACTGCCCTGCTGGGGATGGTTACTTCCCGGACGTGTTTTCTACCTGCTTGTTTTTCATTCTGAACTCACAAGGGCTCCTGAAGGCCTGAGTTTACCAGGATAGAAAAACCTACCTGGAGTCATTTCTTCTTGGAATGGGGAAAATACAGCAGGCCCTGTGATCTTACAGCAAATCCATGGCATGGGAGGCAGTATCTCCTACTCCAGCCACCCACTGAGAATTTTGTCTTACCTTTCTGCTTCTTATCTGCTCTCTTCCAGCTTGGAAAATACACGGGTGCTTTTCACCCGCTGCCCTCTGGCTTCAGCTCGGCATCAGTCTCCCCTTTCCATTTGTGTGAACTTCCACCGGGGGCTGTTTGCAACAACCAGGAGTAGTTACCTGACCAGCACAAGCACTAACACAGCTTCAAAATCGGATGTGCCCTTTGCAGCTCAGTGAGAGGCAGGACCAAAGAGCACAAACTAAAGAGTAGAAGAGCCCTACAGAATTCACCTTTTCTTCTCTCTCTCTCTCTCTCTCTCTTTCTTTTTTGTACTCTTTCATTTTATTCCTTTTTACCTTTATTTTGCCTTTTTTCCTTTCTTTTTTCCTTTTTGTTTCCTTCTCCACCTTTTTCCCCTTCTGCCCTTTCCTTCATTTTCCTCCCTTTTCCTCTCTTTTTGTTTTTTGCCATTTCCCCCCTTTTTTCCATTTTTTCTTTTTCCTTTCCGCTTTTCCTTTTTTCCTTTTCCCTTTTTTCCTTTCCTTTTTTTTTGATTTTCATTTTTTGTCTTTTTTCCCTTTTGCCTTTTTCTTCCTTTTCCTTTTTTTTTTTCCTTTTTCCTTTCCCCCCCTTTTTTATATCTTTCCTCTTTTTTTCCCTTCCTCTTTTTCTTTTCCCCCTGCCATCCTATGTTCAGGTCCCTCCCGCCCCATCGGGTTCCCAGGGTGGGTGAGTCACGCTCTCCAGAGCCACCTGCCCTGTCTCTCTGCCTGACTCAGCTCCTCACAGGGAATCGTCCCTTGCCACCGGCAAGGCAGCTCCTTTGGGCCCACCTATTTCTTTCCTTCTAATCTTTGCTTCTGTTTCTGCACCACCTTTGTAATTTGTGTCCTTTGTGCTTGCGTTACTATTAGGTTTTCTTCTGCCATACCTCATTCTTGCACTTGTTTTGGTAAAAAGAGAAACAAAAAGTTACTTTAAAGTAAGCAGATACTGGCTCAAAAATGCAATAAAAAAAAAAAAATCAAGAGTTCCAGAAAGAAGCAGATATTGCAATTGCTTTACCATGTCGTAAAATGCATCCCATAGAGGAGCTTGTCCCGCTACCAATTTCATATTGACCGCGGGAGATTGAGTAAGGCTCTTGGGGTCGGTAGATTTACACCCTCCACGTCCTGTGCTTCCCATCGCTTGCCTGCGTGACACACACGGCATAGACCTGGCTTTGCCCTTCCGTGCCTCAGTTTCTCACCCAGCCCGGGCTTCTCCGGTCTGCTGAGCCTTTTGCCAGGGGAACGGCCACCACTTGCACAGCGAGTGGCCCCTGGCTGGGTGACGGCTGTGGCTGACGCTGAATTTCCTCCATGGAAACCAGACTGGAGGAGACCAGGTGTCTGAGCTATCCTGGCTGGGGAGGGAGCTACCAGAAGATGGGGAGATGGTGCCGGCGGGAGACAGCTGGGCAGCTCCACTGCTGCCATCCCTGCGGCCAGGCCCAGTGGTGCCCCCTGGGCTTGGGGAGCCCTCGGTGCCTCCTGCAGGCGCTGGGTGGCCGCCGGGGTCCTCGTCCCTGTCGTCCCTGTTGTGGTTGGCTTGGGAGCTGCCGTGGGAGGGAGCGAGGCCTGGCACAGGTGGCGAGGGGGGACAGGGCTGGTCGGTTGCCAGTGGCTCCCTGCTTGTGCCCCTTCAGTCGCAGCCACCAAAGCTGCATGTTGTGGGTGCGCTTGAGAGGGAAGCGCTGAAGTCCAGGGATGCGGGAGGGTATTTGAGGGGATTCTCTCCTCACTTGCTGCCTTCTCCAAGGAAGTTGAATCCCTCTTGTACCCTGCGTAACCGACGCGTGCTTGTGCTGAGGCAGGAAAGGGCTGTGCACGGCTTCCTGGTGGGATACAGTGCCATACTAGACGAACAGGGTGGCTGAGGAAGAGAGACGCCTTGGGCATCAGGAAGCAAGTCCCGCTGGGCTACGCTGCCTCTTTCTGCCCACCCTGGGGGCCCCCAAGCTCCTTCTTGAGGTTCTTCCCATGAAACTCTAGCGCTAACAGCTCAGCGAGCTCAAGCTGCCTTACGCCAGCGTGGGGTTTCCTGCCAGCCTCAGCAGCAGGGGAATGTCCCCGAGAGGGCTCTCCTGGCCTCGGAAATTCCTCATCACCCGAAAAGCCCGGGGAGCCCCTCTGACAGCGCCGTCCTCCCCCTCAGTCCCTGCCACAGGCTGCCGCATGAGTCGCGGCTGGACCGCCCCGAGAGAAAGAGCCCTGTGGGGGCGCAGCGTGGGGGCGGGCGTATTAAACTCAGGGGGGTTTCTGATTAGGGTTTTTTTTTTTTTTTTTTTTTTTGCCTTTTTTAACTCTCACACTTTTTTTTTTTTTTTTTTTTAACCAGAAAGCCAGAGTAAGCAGGATGTTTGGGAGGAAAAAAAAAAAAACCTTTCCCTGCTGCCACTTCTCAGTTTCGAGCCGTTCAGCCTCAGAGGAACCTCTCGCTCAGTCGCGCGCATGTGGCCGTAGGGGACAGCCGGTGTCGGTGGGGTGAGGAGCAGCGGCTGCGCTCCCTCGTGCTGGATCTCCCTCCACTCCTCCGACATGAAGGTACACGATCGTTTTACTTGCTCTGTCGTATAGAAAGGGCAACGGATTGGCACAATATTAGTTTGTTAGGTTTGTTCTTGTTGTTATTACTCTAATAGCTTTGGAAGTGGCTTGCGCTGTAATCACCCAGTGAGATAAGTCATGTGGTTGTGTATAGAGCAGTGGTTGGCTTTTGGGAAGGAAAACAGAACAAAAAGGGGAAAATAAGCCCCACATTGAACGGCAGGATTTTTGAAAGATCTCAGGTGATTTAGGAGCGAAGTGGAACGGTACTTTCCTCCAGCTGGAAATTGCTGGTGTTTGGACCGTTACATCGCCTCACTGTCACAGACAATCCTTCCTTGAGCAATCTTTTTTTTTTCCAGGGGAGGATGTAGTAGCCCCCAGGACTCGGGATGCTGAGCTTTGGCCGTGCTGAGCAGAGCAAGCATGATTACTGGGAGCGGGTGTTCGTATAATCCGGATTATGGTTTCTTTCCTGGCAGCTCCTCAGCAATTTTGGGATAGCGACACATCAGTCACCCACAGCCTATGTAGGTCCGGGGTATAAGGTCCTGGTGCATTTTGTGTGTTACAAAACATATTAAAATAGACATCTATGCCTACTTTCTTGCAGTTTAATTTTGGAAGAAAGAAAATAAGTAAGTTTAACAAACTTAAGCTATACTAGAAAGCTACATACACCAAGGAGAAGGCCTCTTTTCCTTACCTGCTGTGGTTTACCGCGTGAAGTGGGCAGCATAGCCCAGCTCTGCTCCTCCTGTCCCTGCTTTTTGTGCTCCTGCTCTGACCAAGTGGGTGAGGCAGGGACTGGAGCTACCTTTAGTCCTGATCTCTTTTTATGTGATTGCCAGGAAATTAGAAGAAAATTAAAAATTTAGGGCCTACTGTCTGTGAAAAGTAAAAGTCTGTAAGACGTGATGTGCCTCGCCGTTGCTGGCGTGTTTCCCCAGCTGGGAACGGAAGGAGAAAGACAGTGTGTGGGAGTCGAGTTTTGCATGACGTGCAACTATCTCAAAGGGTTTATTTCCATGCGTCTTGATACTCTATGCTAACTGATAGGTGATTTACATATTGCTGTAATTTGTCATTACTATCCACTGCCACGGATTCCTTTTTCAACACATAGCAATTGCTTGCTAAGGTTGTAGAAGCAAAAACAAGTGTCATCTAAACATCCTTTATGCTGATTCTTATTGTTGAGACATTTGTGGCAGCAAATTCTGACCCACAGATATAGTGACGTAGTCCCATTTGGAAGATGATTGCACATATTAAACTGGAGGCAAAAGCTGCCCTACTATATGCAGTTCATGCCAAGTCCCTGGAAACTTTTTATACCACTGTTTGGAAGCACCAAACATTTTCCTTATCACAGTAGGTGACAGTTGGTCACAGTTGGTGACCCTTATCTAGGTGCTTTTTGAAGGAGAAAACTTCCTGTTGCTTGAATTCTGATCTGACTAATAGAGGACAACTCTACAGCTGAGTTTCAGGACTTTCCTGAGGTCAGATCGCTGTGTGATTTGAAAACTGATTTCTCTGCTAAACAGAGGACTGAACTAAAGGCATTTAAAACCTATCAAATGAAAATCATACTGAAATAAGGTCAAGATGTAAGACGTGAACAGCTGGGCATTCGCTCCACTAAGCTCCATATCAGGTTTGCATGGTACAAGTGTCCTCCTTTTGCTGTGGCTGCCTTCTGCCTCCCCAGGGTTTCCAGCACCCACAGGGGCTCACTGGGTCGAGTGCCGGTGCTCACGAGCCACGTGGTCCTGTGCAGATCCGCGCGGAGGCTCCATGCAGGGGCTGAGCTTGTGTGTGGGTACCGTGTGCTCACACTGCACTCACGCTGCCGGCTCCTTAACAGCAGTGGAGACCTGCAAAAATGTCATGAGTTAATGTTTGCTAGAAGAGCATTGCTACTGGGAATCCTAACCAACTTTCTAAGCCAGAATAGTGCAAAAATAGTAAGCAAAATATTTCTAGGGGAGAACATGCAGTATTTACCTTGCCTAGGTGCTCAGCTGACACCTGACGTTGCCCTCTGGTATGGGGAAAGAGTTCCTTGTTTCTGCGCTGTGACCTCGGTGGTGTGTGCGTTTCCTCAGCGGTGAGCGCCTTCACGCCGCGAGCGGAAGGTGCTTATGAGCTAATGAGATAGAGAAGCTTATGAGAAACCGTGACTAACCAGGGCATGGAGTGTGCTGGGAGGAATGTCCACAAATGTAAGGCGTGCAGGGAAACTGCTCGCCAAGAGTTGAGAGCAACATCGGCAGCTTTGTGACACTTGCTGGGTTTGGTGTTTCTGTTTCTCTGTATTGGTTTTAGTTGCTTTATAGTCAGTGTGAAAGAATCTACTGAGGAGTAAACAGCTTCCTTCCTTTTCTTTCTTTCTCTCCTTTCTTTCTCTCTTTCTCTCTCTTCCTCTCTATCTTTTGTTTTCGCTCTTTTGCTCTCTCTCTCTTTCTCCCTTTCTTCTCCCTTTTTATTTTTTTCTTTCTTTTTCAGTATCAAACATCCTGAGAACAGGAGAAAAGGTAGAACTGATAGATCTTTTCAGATCAAAGGAGCAAGCCCTAAAAGATGTATGGAAATAAATAGTCTGAGTTTTCCTTTAATATGAAGAATTACACATGCTGGCTTTTGAAGTTTAGGTAAATCCAAGAATGACGGTCTTGGAGACCAACAACTAGAAAAAAAATGCAGCAATACAAGTATGGCAAAGAGGGAAGGCTCCTCTGCACCTGTTTGAGAGCAAGAATATGTCACTGACCACTTCCAGCACATTGACTGTGCTCTCCTAAATGACTAAAGCGAATCCACCTGTTGGTCCTAAACAGCCTCTAAAAGTGAAACAGTTCCACCCTTTCATGTCCGGCAGTCCCAATGCTATTTTAAAAGCGAATCCAGTGTTAGGCCGGACCCCGTGGAATCTGCGCACCGCGTGGAAATGCTCCCAGCAGGCCGAGGTGTGGCCGTGGCCTTGACGCAGTCTGCAGCGGGAGGCTAATTACACCCTCTTGGGAGCAGGGAACGTCTGACACCCGTGCGGCAAACACTCACCTGCGTGAGGCAACTGCCTTGTGAGCTATAATATTTTCATTTCTAGTTTAAGGAATACCAGAAAGGTTATACAAGGAGGAATGCACAGCAAAACCAGAGCCTTGTTACTAGTAGTTGTGGGCTCTGCCACTTCAGCTGAAGTGGGGCTTGAGAGAGGCCCAAGAGAGAGGTGTGAGGGGCAGACCAGGCAGGATACCCATTCGAGGGGTAATAGTGCATAGGAGGGAGACACCTCCAGCACAGTTTTGCCCACCCTGCCCCTAGGAAGTAGTCCTGGAGCAAAGTGTACTTGGGTTGCAAGCAAAGCAACTATGTACAAAGCTTGCTTCAAAAGAGATCCTGAATTACAGAATTACAGAATCACAGACTGGTTGAGCTTCAAAGGGACCTCTAGAGACCATCTAGTCCAACCCTCCTGCTCGTGGCACAGGGTGGCATCCAGATGGGTTTGGAACATCTCCAGGGATGGAGACTGCACAGCTTCTCTGAGGTGCCAGGATAAGCACACCTCACTACTCATGGATGTGTTTGAGAAAGGCATGTGGGAAAATCCTGCTAACACTGGCCGCTAGTTGGCATTATTGATACACTGCTGTACGTGGAGGTGGTGCAAGGAGAAGCCGTGATGCCAGCAGCGGAGACCTGTGGCATCCTCCTGCTGCGAGCTCGCTGCCTCTGGCCCTGCACACCGACGGGCTATGGTGCATTACGGCACAGCCATGCGAGGTTGGAGCCGCCTGGTCGCTCTGTCCCTGCAGCTCCTTCCTCACCCACCCATTTCCTTTGGTTTCTCGTCGTGGCTGCTGTCTCTGCCAGCTTTCCCGTGAGGACAGGAGCCGATGGCCACTTTTCCTTGCTACTCTGCCCAGGAGGAACCTCTTGATGCTCAAGCCGTCTGCCAGGTCTTTGGTCAGAGCAGATGTAACACAGTGTTCGGACCTTCCCCGCAATGTTCCAGGCCTGCCACAAATAATCTCACCGTGTAAATGTAGTAACAATTTGCCAGTAACTTGCATGGAAGCACTTGGAGAGTGCAGAGGTGCCAGGAGCCAACTCGTCTTGAGCAACAGATGGGTGTGTTTATTTTTGAAAGAGCCTTTTGTTACAGAGCGCACTGGAATTGGACCTGTCCTAATCTGCTTTAACTGGCAGTAGTTTTATGTCTGAAGACTCAATAAATAAACTGCCACTGTTGAAAGAATTATGAATTAAGGTATCAGTGTTGCTTGAAGTAGGCTCTGCTTGGTAAAGGGAGCGCAAGTCAGCAATTCAGCCCGCAGTAGAGTAGGAATAGAAATCATAGGAATAGTCTGGGTAGAATAGAAAAAACAAGCAATTCTTTAAACTGAATTAAAAGCCTCATTAAAATAGTGTTTTATAGAATATTTTTTGTTCGCCTGTGGAGACTAATCTTTCATAAAGTAAATCATTACCAAATGGCAACGATCGGAGCGCTGCCCACCTTTCCCTGTACGTGTTTTATAAGATAAATCCATATTTGTCTTGAAATCCACTTTTAAATGTGAAATTTTAAAGATGATTACAGATCACTACAATGCCAAACCTATTTCTTTGGATTATATACCTCTGTGATTCACGTTATCCTTTGCTTGTTAAAAGACAAGATCCATTTTTGGTAGTCGTGGGAGACCCTAAAAAAAAAAACAGATTAAGCTGCCATTACACTGAAAGCTGTTTGCTTTCCTGGTTACGAGGCAACGATGGAATTCCAGAAGTGAAGCATCTCTGATCATCAAATGCCTTTTAACAAAGAAATGATTAAAATAGCTACGTAAGGCTGAGATATCTTAATTGAGATCTTAGGATTTCAGAGCAATGGAGAATCACCTTTTTGCATGTTTAAAACATAAGGCCCGATTGTCCAGACTCTTCCTTGCGTAGTGAGCTTACCTGAAACCAGTGAGAGTGCTCGCATGGGAGGCAGCTCCTGATTAGGGAGCACATGAATTTTTAACTTTATTAACCCGTGTGCTGTTTCTGGCACTACTTAGTGCCTGCTGTCGTTTTATAGATTGCATGGCAAATTTTACCATGCTTGCATAAATTCACCCTAAAGCTTAAAGCAACAAACAGTGTTTGGAAAAGAAAATCACATGAGTGTGTAATTCCAAACAAAACTCTTCCTTCACCTGTTAGGAGAAAAAATATTTAAAAAATATAAAGTAATTCCCTCCTGTGTGCCCATGACCGATTAAAATCATTTGCTGCACCTGTCACTTGTTTTTTAACACCATTAAAACATATATAATAACCTAAATTATAGAGCCCCAATTTACATAATATGCTTTAGAAATACTGTGGTGTTTAACTACATATTTTTGGAGCAACCAGAGTGCTGAAGGCTCCGTAATCACACCCTTACGTGGACCAACCCACGCTTTTAACGCTTGTGTTTCAGAAGATGGAGAGCTCAGGGGAAACCAAGAAAGCTGAAGCATTTTCTTAGAGAAAGCAGAAACCTGAGGAATCTCCCTATGTGAATAACGCGAGTAAATCAGTAACGCTGTTCCTGGCGGCCGCAGGCCTGGAGCTTCACCTGCTTTTCGTTTCGTCTCGGCACGATTATTTACTCGGCAGTCCCTGCGGAGGGTCATGGGCACGGGGCGCAACCCGAGCGCAGAGCCACCTTCGCACCTGCACCCCTGCCCGCCGCGCGCTCGGCTTTACACCCGCTCGACGCCAGGAAAACCCCAGTGCTGCCTCAAACGAGGGCAGCCTCCTCGCGTGCCGGGACGTGGGAGCCGCCGTGACTCGCACGCGGCCGGGCGAGCGAAGCCCCCTCTTCCCACCGCCCCCACGGAGACGCGGGTTTGCGCTCGCTTCAAGCGCGCCCACAGGGTTTCACCCCGTGCCCTTCTTCCTCGCAGGGCGGATGGCTGGATGCTTTTCCCAGGCTGCTGGGCAACCAACATCCCTAGCACGCAGGGAGGGGGTCCGAGGAACATGAAGCGCCAACCGGCCACCCCCGAGGGCTGCAGGGGCTCCCCCCAGCCCGGGGAAGCGGCGCGGGGTGTACATATGCCTATAGGTGTATATATAAGTGCATGCACAAGCACTAAGTGTGGTTTAACGCGTAGAGGAGCGCGCAGGTAAGCTCCGCCCCGCGCCCCCCCCTCCCAACAGCCCAACGGCCGCCGCAG
>JAWLRI010000296.1:426425-492032 GCA_034781795.1 Crypturellus tataupa
CTAATTAGATCCCCTCTCAGCCTTCTCTTCTCCAGACTGAACAGGCCCAGCTCCCTCAGCCTCTCCTCATAGGGCAGGTTGCAGTTGATTCTGTTTTAAGGAAATCACTGAAAGCACTTTAATATATTAGCAGTAATGGTGATGACAGCCTGCTCAAACTGAATTTTAATCAAATATTGCATCCCAGTTCAATTAGACCTGTGCTGGGCCAGACTGTTACTTGGTGTATTATTTTATACTTTGGCTCTATTCCTTGCTACTAAGCGAGACCATCCATTGTTCCCTAGTTCTAAATAATAGAATGAGTAGTCAGATTGACCGTAGGTGAACTATGGTGCAAATATGTTCAGTAGATGTTTTGCACACAAGAGCTCCTTATGGTTACTTTGCCTTCTATTTTATTGGCCTGTGCTTTCACCCTGGGTAGGTGAAGCACCTGCAGAAATTGCTAAGCTTTATTTTTCCATAGGATCGTAAAAGTGGTCGCACAGCTCTACATCTGGCAGCAGAAGAAGCAAACCTGGAACTCATCCGTCTCTTTCTGGAGCTGCCCAACTGTCTGTCTTTCATTAATGCAAAGGTATGGTGATGCTGTGGGCTGTAGAAATAATCCAGGGTTGTATACGTATGGCAGTGTGAGTGCCCTGAGACTCACATTCTTCCCTTTCCTTCATGGTATCTGTCTCCTATAGGCTTACAATGGCAACACAGCACTGCATGTGGCTGCCAGCCTGCAGTATCGTGTGAGCCAGTTGGATGCTGTTCGCCTACTAATGCGGAAGGGAGCTGATCCAAGTGCCAGAAACTTGGAGAATGAGCAGCCAGTTCATCTGGTTCCTGATGGCCTTATAGGAGAACAGGTAAAAAAAAAAAAAAAAAAAAAAAAAAAAAAAAAAAAAAAAAAAAAAAAAAAACCTGCAAGCAACAACAACCAACCCCCTGCCCCCCAACAGCAAAACAAACCCTACACTCTCTCACTCTAGTAATAAACAAGTCTTATGTCCCTCAAACTTCTTTTAGGCTTTGAGTTGTAGCTGTTAGAGAAGATTGGGAAAGATGCCATTTTTCAGGTTTTTCTTGCATCTTGCCTAATCCTCATATTAAAAACAAAGACCTGAAATTACAGGAATCATTTATAGCTCATTTTTTCATTATTAGAATCAGTTAAAGAAAACAATTGCTCATTTACTTAGCTTATTAGCTTCTTACAGCTCTTCAAGAGCCATCCTTGTTATATATTTATACAGAAAACAGGATTTTTTTTCACCTGAGATTCAGACCTAAGAAATACTGTTAGTTATCAGAAGGGCAAGAACATGATCATAGGCCATATTGAGAGAACCTAGACATGGAAGGTCAGTACCTATATGCTGAAAGGTTACATACTAGTTTAACAATAAAAAAGCTTTTGAGGTAGAAAAAAAGTGGTGCAGATTTAGATGGTGCATCTGAACTTGGAACTTGGCCTTCATTAAATGAGCTATGCAGACTTGTGTTTCATGGTGTTTCATGTCTCTTGAGATATGCTGCACTTCAGGATGATGACTCTCCAGGATGCTGAGTAATTAACCTCTTGTCTCTTTCTTTTCTCTAGATGAGACGTATCCTAAAAGGGAAGGCGATTCAGCAGAGAGTGTCGCCGTTTTAAGCTCCATGTTTCTTGGAGTTCAACCTCTTAGACTCACTGTCAGTTAGGCAGTCCTAATGTATCTGTAAATAGACCATTTGCCTGGTGTGGGCAAATGTTAGTTGTTTCTATGAAACAAAAGTATTCTGTTCACTATCATATAGTGGGTTTATATAAGGAAAAAAAACCTAATTGCTCTGAGCAGATGGGAATGTTTCATTCCCAAGTATGTGGAACCTTTGCCTGGATACATGGATTTCATTGCTAGATAGAACTGATTTAATTAAACAGCAAAATGAATGACTTCTGGACAAAAATAATGCTACAGGAAGGCTTTTCAGAGAGAGCTATTAAATGATGGCATTGCAGAGCTATTTTTATTTGCACTTGAATATTAAGTGTAGGTGAAGTCAAATATTTTTGAAGCTGAAGATTTATTTATATACCTTGTAGCTTTTTCCAGTATCTTGTGCAGGATTGTATAGTCCCTGGCATTATTGTACAGCTGTATAGAATTTATGGATAGCTTGGAGAATGAACTGAAAAAGAAACAAGTGTTTTGATCTTGAACTTTTCAATTGTATGTGGAATTTTATACTGGTGCGAATGGTATGAATTCTGATCTTTTTTTTTTTTTTTTTGAAAGACTGAAGACCAAAGGAATAATCAAGGTTGTTATTTTTTTTTGTTTTGTTTAGTTTTTCTGATGCTGGTTGGTGTCTGACTTGTTAATATACCCAAAAGCCTTGCTTTGGAGGAAAATATCATTTTTATTGTACTCATTATAGGCTTTTCTTTAGATGGGGCAAAAGACTGAGGAAGAGATGACTTATACTGTATATAACTGTCATGCTTTGAAGAATATGCTCCCAATTCAGTGAAAGTATTTAGCATGTGCTTAACCTTAGATGCATGCTGAAATCTCTTGTTCACTGTAATACTGAAATATGTGTAAGCCCCACAGATGTCAGTAGGACTTAACTACATGCATATGTAGTTTGCTGAACTGGGCTCTTGTCAATTCTAGAGACTTAGTGTTTCTTCACCTCCTAAGCAGAGTTAGTCCTTTTATGGTTTTACCTTATAGGTAGAGTGGATAGCCGAGTAATATTTGAAATTAACATTTTTCAATTTCTTAACTGTGGCTGTTTATGCAAAATGTTTACTAGTGATGTCGTATACTTGCCTTCTGTCAGGAAAGTGCTTGACGCTTTCAGAACAACCCATGGTGAGCTATAATCCAGTAATGTTCTCTCTAGGGTATCTCTTGCTCTTAAACTGCTTGTGCATCCCATGCAGTTCTCTTCTGTAATCATTTTAATTAGTCTGTACTGTTTTGAAGTATGTCTTGTAGACAAGCTAAGTGGAAAAATTTGATATGCTGAGGTCTAGTTATGATGTATTTCTTGGAAGGTCTCATGTAACTTGTTTGAATAAACATGTTAATTAAAATTGTTTGTGGCTACTGTGTTATAAATATTGATGAAATCAGGTTTGAAAAATTGCTTTAGCCTGGCACTTTGTCCTATAATAACCATTTATTACCAGCACTGAAGGCTGAAGGCACTGTGAGGCTGAAGGTCTATTTGCAAAGGTTGAATGAGGTTGTCTTTCCCTTCCAGTGTTGGTGCTTATTCCTGTTGGATGCTTTTTCATGTAGCTGGTGCTTGTGCCTTTCAGGCCATGCACTTGGCAGCTGGTTTGCCTATGTTCTTGAAAGCTGTGCCCCAAAGCGGGAAGTGTTATCCAATTATTTGTCTAAATAGCTGGTTCTCAGGCAAACAATAGGTGTCTTTCACAGAGGAGTTGCTTCTTCTGGACTGTTTTCACTGTATACTTACAAGCACTTTTTTAAACACCCCCATTTCCCCATGACGTCCTTGTCTCCAGCCTCCATTCTTGCAACTTGGGTACAAGCAAGCAGCTCGGCACAGATGAGTCTGCATGATGTTATGCTATGGGTAAGACAGTGTGCCCAATGCCTTGCAAGGATGGGCTCCGAATTGATCATGACGTGCAGGAGTGAGGACTGACAGATATGTCTGTCTTACCAGATTCATGTTTAGCAACAATCAAAGTAAATCATAAAACTTCCTTGGAAAGGAACTGAGGAGAGATGTGTTTATGCTACTGTTTAAAAGTGTTGTTCACCCTGGCCTTGCTGCTGCTGTATTCCCTGAGGTGGAAGCGTTTGGGGATTGGAATAGGCCTGGAGGAGGGGAAGAGCCTCCCTGCAGCAGTAGGTCAGGACTCCTCAGCTTGGACATGTGGTGACTGACAACAGATCTGATAGTCCTGTAAGGTTATGACTGGCCAGAGAAACTGTGAAGGGATTAACTGCTCACTGTTTCAGACTAAAACCTAGAGCTATTAGGAAATCGAGCACAAAGCTGCCAGCAGGATGTGATTCTCTGCGATAGCCAAAGAATGTGGTAGAAGCAGGTAGGGTGTTGATTCAAGGAGGGACTGGGAAGACCTCTCTGAAGTGTTAGAGAAGAGCCTGACCATGTGAGGTGGTTGCCTGTGAAGGGTGTGGGGATGGTACTTGGCAGTACTGTACAATCATACAGGCTTGCCCTTTCCCTGGGGGTTTTTCAATGGTCACTGTGACAGGCACTGAACCAGACTGTACCCTTCATCCAAACCATAGTGGTTTGATTTCTGATGGTTCTTGGATTTGACTCTGCTGCATTTTTCATGAGAAGAAAATGTGGAAAACTCGCCCTTAGTCAATTGGGCACTTGAGGAGAGCCCTACATGTTCTTGTCTGCTTCTGGTCTTCGCAGACCTGGAAGTCTTCCAGTTCCTGGAAGTCTCCAAAGCAGCTTATCCTGCTGAGAGGGCAAGATGGCAGAGGGGACCATAAATAGTTTAGCAAATGAAAGAATATGAAATAAAGAAAGGGACTGAAAACCAGGTCAGATTTCTAGTTGGGGTTTGTAATGATAAAGCAGTAGCTATTTACGTGAACAGCTACTTGGGCCCAGATTGTGTCAAAGGAGGAAGGAGTGTGAATATCACTATGGCTGTGAGTGCAACTACCTTATATCTTTGAGGAATCTGATAGTAGTGTTTCCATTTCCCTTTTCTTTATAAAAGGTGATTATCCAGAGGAAAGAATTGCTGATGAGATCATATTCATTCGAGTGCCAGGCAGTGCTCTTGGAGGGTTATTTTTGGCAGAGCCCCTTAACAAAGGATAAAGTGCCATGGGCTGAAGTGTGCACCCAGTCAGGGCTTGAGCACATGAGAGGTGCCAGGGTAAGGGGTTAGAGGCCTTTAACTCTCTAGGCTCCGTCAGTGACACTTGTGCTGCCTAGCCCTCTGTGTGCCTTGAAGGGCTGCTCCTGGCATGCCAAGGTAGAGCTCCTGAGGGGAGGCTGGAGTTTTTGGAACTATTTGATTTGCCTATGACCTAATTCTGTTGTTGCAAGAGCTTAGTGGGTGACTTTGTGCGTGCGCACACACAAAAATGTTTATTCCAAGTATAACTGACTTGTTTTTCTCCCCTATGATATGGGGAAGATATCTGGTGTATGTGGTGTAATATAACTAGTTATTAGAGATGATCCTTTCTTACTGAAGGGCAAGTGACATTAAATATTTAGAAGGCTGGTAGTGTTTATCTGAAAACCTCTGGTGCTAGGAAACAGCTGAGTGGCTTTTATTGACACAGATACAGGGGCATCATTTATCTGCCTGGTTGGAAGGAAGGCAGAAGAGACTGACTTGGGTCCAAGAAGACATATTAAGACTCAAGCAGCTTTGTTCCCAGGATGTTTCTGATTTGTTTGTCTAAGTAAGCCAAACCTCAGGAAAGGGATGCTTTTGAGTTTGTGGACTACTCCTTTGGCTGGAATTGTGGAAGGTGGCAATTCATGATTTACAAGAAATGCATTCTGCTTCTGGGGATGGAAAATGGAGCACATTTCCCACATTTATTACTCGTTTTGTATTTTTATCAGAAAAAGAAAACACATGCAGGAAGTGCATTCTTGGAGAGGTTGGGTGTGGTAGCAGCAACTTCAAAGATCTGACATGAACTGCTTGTTCTTCTTGCCCTGACAGTTTGCTTATCTGGTTGCCTTTATTTTAGAAATATATATATGTAGTCTCCTGTGTAAGGCAAGATCTGAGGATGATTGAAGTGCAGTGAATATGGGAAATTAGAGAACAGACTTAGATCCTGCAGTTAAATATCTGAGGAAAAAAAAAGATCTGATTTTTTTTGGTCCATTCGAATACTATTGTTATCTTCTGCCTTTCTTCAATGTTTGGTGGTGCTGGCCTGAGACACAGTTGACTTTTAGTGGGGATTCCTTATGAGGCTCTTGAAGTGTCTGAGGCCCATATCCCCAGCCAGCATCTCTTGCTACTACCTGCCACCCCTGGTGAGCAGGGAAGGACCAGCAAGCCTGGTGGCAGTGCTGGGACGGGCCTTCACACAGCTTTAGAGGAGAGCACCACACCTGGGCATCAAGGACAAGTATTCCTCCCGCCTTCCATGCTGCTGCAGCAAGGATTAGCTGATGGCTAGCAACCTCTTGCCGTGTGGGAGGTCCAGCTTATTTCTTGACGTGCCCCACTGGCTAATGGAGCAGTATCTAATTCAGGCAATTTGTTTTAGATCAACCCATTCTTAGTAAGTGTTCAAGGCAGCTCCAATAACACCAGGAACCACACTAGTGCAGAGAGGTTGTGTGAGAGGTTGATCCTTCTCAAATAGTTAGGCTTGGGAGTTGGTTTATCCTCTAGGTGCCCATCTCAGGCTAGCTGGAAAAAAATAATGTATCTTGTGTGGTGTTTGCTTGGTGTGTATTTGTTTTCAACTGCCTTGGCTGATTAAAAGGCTAATTTAATGGCTCTGTTTTACGTGGTAAACCTTCCAGTGAGCTCTCAAAATAGGATTTAGACTGTTTCAAGAAAGTGACTGCACAAACTAATCTATACTTCACACATGTTTTTCCTCGTTGTTTCTGGTGAAATTTCTCCCCTCCCCTTTGCTAGTCAGAGAGCCTGGGGGAAGGATGACTAAGATTGTGCTTTAGATTTAGGTGGTGATTTAGATTTTTAGAGTGGGAACAGACAATTGCAGGAAGCTGCCGTTTACTTCTCTAAACTTGTTCAGGCTGTGATGTTGACCTGGGAAGTGTCGTGGTGAAACATGTTCCCATGCGTATAATGTACGGTGCAGAGATGCATAAATACATTCACATGTATTTAATGAAAGTTTGTAGCCTTGTTCAGATGGTCTCAATCAAGTGTTAATCGTGATAGAGACAGATCCAGACACTGCTCACTGGCTGCTTGTGGTTGGTTCTTCAGCCCCAAGTTAAGGCTGTCTTCAGCCATGCTGTGCTCTTTCCATTGGCCTGACCTGGTGGAGAAGTTGCATTTGTTTCATCTCAGTCCATGGCTCTTCAGGACTGTGTCCAGTCGCTGCTGACAGGGCTCTTGAGACTCTTGGCAGGGAGTGCAGCGGTTGTGTTACAACTGAGTGAGACAGGTGGACATTTGCTCTGTGTAAGCCTCAGAACCTTGAGCTTGCCATAAAACGACTATGAGGACCCAGACTATATGAACAGTGCAGTTTGCGGCTAGACAATAAACCCTGTAGAGCTGGGCGGGTGCATGTTGTTATTAACCTACAAGAGACCACAGGTCCTTGCCCAAGGACTTTCAGTCTACTAAAAGCAGCACAATAAATGTTACTTGTGGCTTCTGTGAGAAAATTTGAGGTCACAGCAATAAAAGATCTTGGGAGATGCCACCTGTGAGCTTGACCTTTGCACTGTGCTGGAGGCTCGATCAGAATTGGTTCCAGAAGTAGTCTAGATCCATTTTTAGGGAAGTAGTTTTCAGATCAATTTGAGCAAAATCATCAAAAAAGTAGCCTGCTATTATTCTTGTTCATCAGTAGGTCTCCACCTGACTTCAAAAGACAATAACAATCATTAATCTTGACAGCTAGATTAGAAAACAAAGGTAGAGAGATAAAGAAACTTGTCTGAAGATATTTAAAGGGTTGCTTTGTATGAAACAGATAAGGCTCCATGAACCTCATCCAAAAGCGACACTGAGGGCTTGCAATTATTCCTCCAACTGCCTGCTCCTTCCAGACTTACTAATCAGGGAGCAGCAACTGATCTGTAGGTCATTCATGATTCTTCTGCAAGTCCTTCATGTTGAGCTTTGTGCCTGCTTTTTTCTTTGCTCACTGTTAGGATTGTCAAATCATTCAAACCAGTTATCAGACAAAAAATTGAGAATGAGCAGTGAAACTCTTCCTCTACTTCTCTACTGCCCCCACCCTCAAAGGTTTTATTTCCAAGCCAAGGTTGGTAGAATAGTAGGTCAAAGAGTAGACCCAGACTAGGAAAAAATAGTGAAGCAAATTGTGTGAGCACTCAGAGCTGGACCAAGTCTTCAGCAGTTGCATTTTGTGAACATCAGAAGCAAAACTATGAAAGGCTTGTTTATTACATAAGGTGAAATCAATTCAATTACAACATTTTAAAGAGCTGGTCATAAAACATGCTTGGTTGTTAAAGGGTTTCCCAATCTGAAGTGATGATACAAATTGAGAAATGAACCTTTCTTACTACTACAGTCTGTTAAAAGGTGCCTAAGACATTGCCGTGAACATTTAGACGTAGCTGCATAAAGTCTTTTCGTTGGCAAGAAGGGGGACAAGGTTCACCTCAGGACACAAATGAATTGCTGGGAGGAAACTGTCCTTTGGGTCAACTGCTCTAGTGCTCTAGATAAACTGAGTTCTGTTTTAAACTGAGTTTTGTTTAAAAACAAAAACCAAACAAACAAAGGACAAAAAAAAACCCCAACAATTTGTCTTTAAAAGTTAGCAGATAGATGATAAATTACTGCCTAAAACATGCAGTTCTCATTGAGTTCTGTCCTTGCTCCTGGCCCTACTCGCAGGCTGGCATGGTTTTTCATCTTCTCAAACTTTCTCACGTATGTCTGTGAAGAAAACAAATGCATATGTAGAGTAAGTTTATAACATGGATCAATTTATTTTTGTACTCTGGAAGAGAGCTGTATATATGCATGCAAAATCTAAGTATGTAAAATGCATTGTGTGGGAGTATATAAGGCAGCAAAACTCTTTCAAGAAGATTAAACTTTTAATCCCAGAGCACTTCATTACTTCAGAAGTTTTTACTTTCTTTTGTTAAAAATAGAAACTTTTCCCATACTATTCTCTTGAATTTGCAAATTCAATGTGCTAATAAAAAAGTTTAGTAAAAAGCAAAGCTTTCTGAGGAATAGAAATCAGGTTTCTAAGGCTTTTCTGTCCTGAGAATGTACGCCAACGTAAGTTCTCCCATGCCTAATAAGGCTGAGGCTTGATCTTCAGACGTTGGTGAGGAAAGACCCTGATGATATGCATGTTTCTTTCTCCATTGCTCTCAGTAAATTTACAAATCTGTGTAAGTTAGTAAATTTGCACTCTTCTCTCTCTACTCCAGTAAAGAGGAGGACTGCAGGAAAGATGTACTGTGTGCACCTTCTGCCTTGGAGGACTACGGTGGAGGTGATGAATGAGCTACTATTTGGAAAATGCCGTACGTACGGTGTGTTAGCAATTCCTAGCTAGAAACTGGAAACTGCCAGCATAGCCAGTAGTGCACTGTGTGGTATCTTTGTATTTTATTATAGACACAGCAAAGAATTTCTGTTTCTCCTTCAGCTGTCAGAATGAATTTTTACTACTGAAGTGGTTTTATCTGTCTCCTGATGAACATGAATGTCATTTAGCCTCTTTCCCACGCTCCCTGCATCAGTGCCCCAAAACACTTTGCTCAATTTCACAGCAGCCCTTCCTTTCCACATCTTGTGTCCTCAGCCCTAAATTCTGGCACAGCCGTGATGGCTTTGGAGACTGCTGGGGCTTCCAGCGAGAGCAGTCACCGTTGCAATCCCAGAGAGGGCCTGAGGACAACTTGATCCCTGCCAGACAGCCCCTGAGCACTGGCGCACTTTGGAGCAGTCTGAGTTGACGTTTGAGATTTCCAAGTTTGATGTGGGTGCGTAGATCTCGGAGTGTTTGGTTTTCGTCCTTGGGTATGCCCGAGTGCCTGGAGTGTATATGCTTTGAGAGCAAGTGTATATCCTTGCTACAGGGACACTGCTAATTGTCCCCTGTAGTTTGGGTTGGGACCAGCAGGAAATCTTCTAATAACTTTTTTTTTTTTTTAACCTTCTAGGAAGTTGCCACCAAGATGCAGCAAGAGCTGCAGGAAAAGAGGCCTGGCTCTCCTGCCATTCCCACTGCCTGAGCTAGTGGCTGGACTCCTGTTGCCCCACGTCCCTAGGGTAGACCTGTCTCTCAGCGAGCTGTCTCGCTGTTACTCCTTAGCTAACACTGCTAGGGATATTAAGATATTATATTAGTGTATTATGTTAAGATATTAAAGCCTTGTGTCCTTTTCGCTTGCTGTCCGTGCTGTGCAGGCCCGGCGGTGCCTCACTCCTAGAAGCTCCTGGTGACTTCTGACCCTTGGAAATGGCCCCTGTGTGTCTTTTCAGCTGTTCCCACGGTACGCGGTACTGCTCTTGTGACAGCCTGAAAAGCTTGTAGTCTAGGCGCCAGGTGCTGACACAAGCGCCCTAGGAGCCGTACTTCAAAAAGATGCATCTTTCCTGGTCACTTGCTTGATGTCTCCCAAAGACCTCGGGGCGCACATGGGTATTTCGGGAGATTTGAATAGGGAGGAGGCCTGGCAGCTCCAGCTGGACCTCTATCAGCTTCTCGCTTGGTCTGTGTACAGAGTTTATATGCTGCTGTGCTGTTGCCCTTGTTATCATGCTGATGGCTCTGGTTCTTGCTCTGCTTGTTTATTTTTACTCTATTGTTGAACTTATTGCTCCTGGACTCTTTACTCTTGTTGGCTCCTGATAAATTGCTGTCTCTTACTAATCTTAAATTACTGCTTCTTACCTACCTTTAATTACTTGCTGCCATCATATCTGGTGCCACATCCTCTTAATTATCACTCTCATAGTGGCCTAGACTCCTGCTTGCCTTTAAATCTATTAATTTTCCTCTTGGCTGGCTTGGGCTACTCTTGCAGCTCTCTGCTCCTCTTCCCCGTCTCTTTCAGTCTTGCACTCATGCTCTGAGACCTTCTCTCCTTCCTTTCTGTGAGCATTTCAGCTCTCACTGCAACCCTCCTCCCTTGTCCTGTGCCACCAGCTCCCTGCTGCTTCCTTCTACTGCAGCCTGCATTCCCTCCTGCCGCTTTGGGGCTAGGGGCTGTTCGTGGGCTTCCTTTGCTCTACCTTCTCTCTGGCTACTTTTCTGCATGCTCTGATGAGCTCCGTCCAATTTCCCATGTTTCTCTTGCTTTCCACTTTGTTGGAGTTCTCTCTTTCCAGTGTCCCAGTTAGCTTGGTGAGAAATGCTTTGCAACGTTCTCCTCCCTGTTGCAGTTGAGCTTTGTTTTCAGACCTGCTCTTCCACTCAGGCCTGGTGCTGCCAGCTCTTTGGTGACTCTAGTCTTGGGCAGCACCCAAGAGCCTCTATTCTGTTGTATTCAGTCCCCTGCATCTAACTCCAGTACTCACTTTTACTCAATGTCTTCCTTGAGCTCCCAGACCCACATTCACACAGCTCAGACTCTTCTTCTCTTGTTGCTTTGAAGTGCCTCACCTCTGTCTCTTATGGTGTTTCACTTCAGCTGCTTCCCAGCTCCATAGGAGTGCTAAGCAAACCCTTTTCTCCATCCTGGCCGTCAGCTCTCTGTGGTCCTCATTTTTCTCCATCTGTTTAGCTGCATTCACTACTGGGTCAGACTTCTTGCATGGATACAGCGTTCAGTTTCCACCTCCGTCTCACTCACTTTCTCTGTTGCTGTCCCTAAAGTCATACCCTTACTCAGCTGTGCCCTTGGAGCTGTCTTGTTCCTTGCCTGTTTGCCCATTTGTGCCAGTCCTGCTGGCTTAAACTTTCCTTTCTACTACCACCAATACTTTTGTGTCTTTGCTGCTACCGAGATGTTGACTGGGCAGAAGGCAAATTGAAATTTAGGGAGGCTAGAAGAGGAGAGTAAAATGTTTAAAGCTAGAAACAGCCAAACCTTGCCAATTTGTCTAGAATTAACCTATTCTACCTGACTCTCCTCTTAATAGTGCTTCAGTTATATAGCATGTGGGTCCAATATGAGTGCCTGCTTTTGTCCCCCAGACCCGCACCCTGGTGTTCTTGCAGTTCTTCAACCTACATCTGTGTTGTTGCCCCTGTGCCCCTATACTGTTGGCTACCCATACCTTGCAGCATACCCTCCCTGCCGACCCTTCCTCTGAGACTGTCATCTAGCACAGGTGCCTTGTCTTGTGTATCCTATTCTTTTACATGGTGTTCACAACTTCCATTTCTTCCCTGACGCTTGTCCATGAAAATTTCTGCCTGCTTTCTCTATGCACATGGATGTGTTTTCTTTACTATGTCAATTCCTCGTGCCCCAGGCTGTATGTAACTGCCATATGTAACTCGAAGGCCACTGCTCTGTTAGCTGCCTTAGGAATGAATGGGAGTTCTGCTGGGCATAAGGACGTGCAGTGTGAGCTTCACTTGAGAGCCAGGTTCCCCTGACAGTGCCGGTAGTTCCCAAGAGTTATCCTCTTGCCCTAAATGCTACAAGATATTAAGGGAAGGATTTGGTCTAGGAAAGTCATTAGTTTAACTAATATTGTATCTTTTCATTGTAAAAGTGCCCTTTGAGGTTGATTAATGAGGAGTGGGTGGAGATAAAACAAACTCTGGTTTTGCAGGTGAGACACCATTCCTTCGAAACAAAATACTTGTTAAGAAAAACAAACCCACTTAAAACAAACCTCTACTTCTTCCTGTGGGGAAATGATGTCTCCCACAGTTGTTATATATATATATATATATATATATATATATATATATCTTTTTTTTTTTTTTTAAGCCATCATATTCCCTGCATCTCCTTATCTGCTGGTCTTCTGACACCCTGTTTTTGGAATGTCCATGTCTTGGGTCTCCAGCATGTAGCCTGGTGGCTTGTCCCTTTGAAATGCATCAGTTGCGTGCACTGTGATAGGGCTATCACAGTGTTTTTACACTTTGAGCAGAACAGAATTTTCCCTTTATTTCTGCGTTGCACCCAGGAAGCTGCCAATGGAAGGTCTCCTGCTAGGCTCCACACAACCTCTTGCAAAACGTGCTGTTGATTGAACGATAAATCTTAGTAAACTCTCCAAATGCCAGTTTGGAAATTGCTCCCTCGGGGGAGAAACGCACCTGAAGGCGAGCGCAGTGCCTGGCTCTCGGCAGCGGGCCGGGACCACGCTGCATCCCTGCTGAGGCCTGAGGACGGGAGCCTGCCCGCTGCCAAGGGCTGTCCTCGTGTGCCCTGCACCGAGCGAAGGGTTTGCTTCGGCTCCTGGCGCAGCCGCCCCTGCCCAGCTGGCACGGTGCTTGGCTGGGGCTGGCAGGGACCTCGCAAACAAGCCCAGAAACTACCTCCCTAGGTGCGGTTCCTGTCATGCCCTTATCAGAAACCAGCGGGGAAATCTGTGTCAGGTCTATTCTCTTGCTAAAGAAAGGTTCATCTGCCAAGTCTGTCAAAGCAGCTGGAAAGGAGCCTTTCCAAAGGGAGATGCCTTGGGGGAAAGCCAGTGCAGGGCAATGTGGCAGTTCTCACCTGTCCCTACGCCCAGGCTCTCGAACTGACACTCTCTCTCGGTACATTGCCCCTTGGTAAGACCTCAGCTGCAAGTGGGGGACAAAATGATGGTTGGCTCTTGTGGAGAGATGGTGTAAGGGATGGTGGTGGCAAAGACTGCCTTTGGCCTCGCAGGGCTGTTTTGGAAATCACTGCTCACTTCAGCCGTGTACTACAAGGCTAGCTTGGAGAAAAAAATTGGTGATATTTCAGTTTAGGGTGCCCCTTTCTGGGGACCTCTCATGACCTGCGGTGGTGGGTATGAGGACTGCCCATGATGTTGGCTGTGGCGGGTTAACACGGAGACCGGGCTCTCAGGTAAAAAGACGGATGAGCCGAGCTATCGTGCCTGTGCCTGGCTTGGCCCCGGTGTGTCTGCCTTGGCACGGCGGGGGCATCCCGTGCCGGGGCAGGCTCACGGTGGCAGGGCTTGACTCGCACTGCTCCAGTGTGCCAGGCCGGGCCCTGCACCTGGGCCTGAACCCAAGGAAACACCCCAGCGCCCGTCCTGGCTCCGGCAGGAAGAGGAGGCAGCCCAAGTGCACTTGTAATCTCAAGCCGTGCTGGGACTTCTGGCAGCCCTACCCCCTGCATCCCACTCTGGAAGGAAAAGGATGTTTTCATGCCCTGGGGAAAGGGGGAAAGGAAGGGGAGTTCCTGGTCTCTCCTGCTGCTGTTACTCCCATGGGAGGCTGGGAGACGAGGCACCTTAATTTGCTCTTGCTCTTGGCGTTCCTTTACACACTAGCCATGGACATAGTGGCACGAAGACCACAAGCGAGGCCTCTGGAGAGGGATATAAAGAGCAGCGAGGGGCCCTGCCACCCCTCTGTGGGAAAGGCCGCGGCAGCGCTGGGTGCTGGTAGCACCCTGGCCCTGGGGCACCGGCCCCGGGCGGCTCCTCCGCCTCTCCTGGCAGGATCCCTGGTGACTCCTCCGTGAGTCAGTCGCGTACAGGCTTCCTGGGCGGCCGTGGGGCCCCCGAGTGCTCCCGCGGGGGTGGGTGTCCGTGGTGCCCCGACGGGTCACTTGGGGGACAGGGACCCCGTGGCAAGGTGCCAGCTGCTAGTGGGGGGTGAGAGGCTGCTCCTCCAAGGAGGCCGTGGTCCTCTGTCCCCAAAGAAAGTACTGTCATTGCCAAAGCAGAGGTTGGCACTAACACCTCTAGGATTTCCTGTGCCTTGTTCAGAGGGAGGAGGTAAAAAAAATGGTGCAAATGGACCCCATGCTGCCTCTTCTGGGGACGCGGTCTGGTATGCTGGGTTTGCCCAGTCCTTTCTCACCCTCATCCTACCTATCAGCACCTCCTTGGCTGTGCTGACTGTTGCGTGGCCACAGTAGTTCTTCTTATATTTTAATTTTTTAAGAGTTTTTTTTTTTTTTTTTTTTTTTTTAAATGTGGACCTTCATCAATTCAGAGGTCTGGTTGCACAGGCGGCTCTTGCCAGTACACGAGAGGAGATACCGCGCCACAGTGTAGACAAGTGGCCACAGTGGGCATGAAGGCGACAGGGAGGAGAAGAGTGTTTATGAAACAGAGGTCGCCTCCTCCAGAATCGCACGGCTGGGCTGGTGGCACCGCGGGGCAAAGCGATGCTGCCTTGAGGAGCTGGCCGGGTCTGGGAGGTGGTTTGAGATCTGCCCCTAGCATGGTGAGATCCCGAGAACTACGTGGCTCCTTGCAATGCACAGGGAGAGTGAGTCCTGGGACTGAGTTTGGAGAGGTGTGGAGGACTTTCCTGGTGTTTCTGAAGGGTTACAGCTAGTGCAGCTGGTTAATGAGACAAGGCTGTAATTAACACCTCCTGACCTTCCTGCCATACCTACTTTTTTTTTCTTAAATTGATCTGCAAATCTGTTTTCTTTTCCCTTACCCTAGGATAAATGCAAAGTAACGCAATTATATTTAATGGAGCAACAAATTGTACAAAACTGTTTGAAGGCCAGGATCTGGTTTCATTGGGTGTAAAAGGTGGTCTTTCTGCGACCTCACAATGGCAAAGACTCAACTGGCAACCTTTTCCTTACCTGTCTTGCAAAAATATCTTTCCTCTTTAACCCCCCAAACTTCAACAAGGCAGGTATTTACCGTACCTTAGACAAGTGAGGGCGAACTCCCCACTGCTGTAATCCACCTCTGGCTCCTCAGTGGTGCTCCTTGCTCTGCAATGCCAGGGATATGCTTATAGGAAGGGGTTTTGTCTAAAACCGTTCTGTTTTTTGGTGGCTTCCATTTGACAGTTGTGAGGAGGGGTGAAACGTCATACCTACGTTTGCTCAAAAAACACAGACCCATGCCTCAGCCCCAAAAAGGGCTGGTCTTTACCATGGTGGTGAGGGAGAAGACAACAGGCCACTGAAGAGTGATAACTCACGAGTTTGATGTCCATTGTCAAATTGACTTTTGTAAGTGGTGGTAAGAGTTATTTTATTCCTGGGATTCGTGCGTCTGGTTGTGCAGGGGAGGCTGAGCAGTGTGCCCGGATAGGCCCTACAGAGGGGCTTTGGCAGGGGGAGGGAGCAAGTGCCACTGTGTGTAAGGGTTTATAGGACATTTGGGGAGCATGTTTTCAAAAAGATCACTTGACTTTTTTTGTTTTCCTTTTCCCCCTTAAGAAGTTGAATTCATTTTCAAAAAATGCCTATCTGCTCCTTCCGTCTTTTAGAAGTAGAGTGGGTTGCTTTAGTTAGTTGTCATCTATAGCCAGGTTAGAGGAGTGCTGCTGGACTCTGTGGATGTATACTAGTATTAGAAATTGACTGTCATTTCCAGTGACAAGGGGAAATAAGTCAGGATTGTGTTGTTTGAAGGATGTTGGCTGGACCAGATTTGTAGGCAGAGGTAATATCTATTTTTTTTTTTTTTTTTTTTTTAGAACAACTATTTTATCTGGAAAGAAGTTAAGACAAGCTTTTGGGAACACAGTCATTGTTTGCTTTCAGGCTGTAGGCATGAAACTACTTTTCTTTTTTTTTTTCCCCAACTCCACCAATTAGTTTAATAAAAGACATAGCCTTGTAATTGTGCACTCACAGCAGGTGACTGTGTCTGCACTGCTGTAACACAGCAGAGTGAAAGCCATAGAAATAGCACCTTCACAGAAGGAGCTCTGCAGGTACGCAGCTAGCGTATAAATCAGGTCAAAGAAATAAACAAGATAGCCTGTCCAATAACTCAAATAAGCACGTAATCCAAAGTTCAACTTTGTTTAAGCTTTTATTGCACTGAGACCCATCATTCCAGTAACTTGCTGTTGTTTGTGTTTCCTTAGTGTGTTTTTGTATGTGTGTGTTAACGATATCCCAAAGGAGCAATAAAACTTCAAAAGTTGGACTTTGTGCTATACAGTGTGTGCTTGGGAACTGAAACTTTTTCAAAAGAATTTATCTACATCACCTGGATTGCATATATATGTGCATATGTGTGTGTGTGCAAGTGAGCAAGAGCAGGATCTTTACATATCTACACCATCTTGAATTTCAAAGGCTTTTAAGAAACTTAGTCTTCCAAAATCTACTAAAATGCTATGCTTTGCATATGATTATGTGAAGCTCATTAGTAAGAGTACTAATGAGCCTCACATACCCAAGGCAGATAAGTGAGGTTCTGCAGTAAAGTGATTTGCTTAAGGTCAGACTCCAGTAAGTTGACAGCAGAGCTGGAAATAGAAACTATTGTTTCCCAGTGTCTTGTACTATATTCCCACGGAGAATTTTTTTTTTTTTTTCCCTTAAGAGATGAAAACACTGCTGTTTGTTCATGCTCTTTCGTTCCTTTTACTTTCAGTGTAATCTTCACAAATGCAAATGTCCTGACCTAGAGCTATATAAGGCCTTCATTAAAAACCTCTCCACAGTATCACTCTTGGTGCAATTGCACGAAGCAGGAGGGGATAGCGCAGTCGAGCAATTCCCACGCCCTGTAGAGTGATTGGCCCACTTTCTTTAAAGTGGGTTTGAGCTGTAACCCCCAACATGACTTAACACAGAAGCCACACTATTAATCGTCCTTCTTCTGCCCTGTAGTTACTGGAAAGTGAGGAGACCCGTGTTCACCTTTCTTGCGCTAATTGCCAATTTTTCTGGGGTTTTATCTGTTTTTGTACACAGTGAGGGAGTAAACTGACCTTCCACCTCCCTTTGAGAGGCTGTTTCCAGGAGCTATAATTAGGATGGGAAGAGTTTAGGGAGGTGCAGGGCAGGTGCTGTCTGGAAAGAAGTCCTAGGATTCCTTTTGGTGTCTGCCCTGGGCCTGGGCAGACACTTAAATGCTTTGAGCCCCAGACCTCCCTGCCTGGGGGTGTGAGGACCAGAGGGTTCGGGGAAATGCCCAGGAACACCAGGTTATGCTCTCCAGAGAGCATTGCTCCTGTCACCACGCTACTGAGACAGGGTCTATTACCAGTGGAATGGAAAACTTTTTCCATGTGTCTTTTTTTCTCTTCGCTTTTCTCCTCTTCACTATGTTTGTTTCTTTCCCTCTTTACGTACAATGTGCCGTCTTTGAGTTTCCCTGTTATTTCTGGAATGTAACATGCACTGCTCTTGCCAACTGTTTGGAGCAAGGCCAATGAGAAGCCTCTTTTTTTTTTTTTTTTTTTTTTTTTTTTTTTTTTTTTAGCAATTCTGGACTTGTAGGGAAGACTTGTGGCCTAAAAAAAAAATACATAGACACAAATATAGACACACATAGATATATACATTTATGCAGAGAGATAGTCTACCCACAAGCCTAGACTATGAGTGTGTGTGTGTGTGTGTATTTTGGGGGCAGGGCGCTTGTGACGAGGAAAATGCGTGTTTTATACCTTAAACTCCAGGCCTGACTTCTAGATGCTGGCCGAATCTCCAACCCATTTTCAGCATGAACGTGTGTGGCCCCCCAGACTGTTCCCGCAGCCGCACGGTGGCCCCAGCAGAGGAGGGCCGTGGTGCCGATGCTGCTGGTGACCTGCTCTGGTGGCACATGTCATGGGAAGCGCCAGTCTTCATCACGGTGCGGGTGAGGAAAGTCAGTGGTTTACTCACTTCTCGTGTTAAACCAAGCCGATGAGTGCTCACTCTCCTGCTGATCGGAGTGCGGCCAAAGCCGGAGATGGCCGTGGAGCCCACACACCTCACATTAATTAGAAGTTTTTTTTTTTTTTGCCACTTACCTGAAAACTGGTACTTTTTCAATGTGCTGAAACAATAGCAATAAAAGCTGTAAAACTCTGTTCTTCTACTGGCACGAGCCCACTGTAAACAGCCAGCTACTGGGCTTAATTAGGCAATACTGTACCATCGCTTTTAATAACTGAATGTTTGTCTCCCGGCTATTCAGGTGGGCTATTACTGCTGCTTAATATTACTGGCAGTGTTATTCCATGCTTGGTGCCAGCCCTGGCAAATAACAGTATGATTCTTCCAGACTGCAATTGCAATATGCGATGCAATAGCATTTTGGGGGTTTTGGCCAAGAGGAAAACTGTACAAGGTGACTGCATACTTTTATTCAGCTTTTGATTCTTCTTGTAAATATCAGTTGGTCAACCCCTGAAAGAGTTAACTGAGAATATCACAAAAAGCAACGTGTTGATTCTTGCTTCTGTTATGGCAAACATACAAATGTCTTGCCCTAAAAGAAAAATGTTAAGTGAAGAAAAGAACCTGACGTCTACATATACTCCAAAGCACTCTATATCTCTGTTTGGTGCGTGTACACTATACTGTATGTGTGATGTGAAATACATGGGCCTGTTTTAATTAGATGAATGGTAGGCCAGTGCCCATGGCTCTCATTTCAAGTGCAACAACTTCCTGTGTGACTGAGAAGCAGAATTGTCAGTGACAATCTGGAGGGTTAAAACATCACTGTGAATGAATCACACTGAAACATCACTGTGAATGACACGAATGCATTTTTTTCAGAGAAAATGATTTGTGTGCTCTTGGTAGCCTGCCCAAATTCTTGGAGTTGGTGTTACTACCTAGTTTATTTTGTGGTGGGGGAAGAAATACTGATGCAAGTCTCTGCTGATGGAGAGCCTTTGGAGGCTGCTTGAAACTGGAGAGTTAAACCTTTGGTCACAGCAACACGGGATATCCTTTTGTCTCTGTCAAAATGCTGGTGCATCACTGGTGAGACTTGACCTAGAGACGATATTCCAGAATGGCACATGTTATATGAACATCTGAGCGGGTTCTCTGTCACATGAGTGCTTAAGATACTGCCTTTCTTCAAAATGTGCTGGTCTGGTGGCAGGTCAGGTATGGAGGTGCCTGAGCATGAGAGGTGGCTTTGAGTTGGCATGGGTGCTCAAAGGGACACAGTGTGGGCTGGAAGGCAACAGCATCTTCAACTCTGCCAGCGGCTGTGCTCAAGTCAACTGGGTTTTGGATTAGACTTGCAAATCTCCCAAGAAGCCCTTGGGAAGGTGCAAGACATGGCGGTTCATGGGGTTTCCCCGTGCTGAAGCTGTGCTGCCTGAAATGCCCAACCCAAGGCCTTGTTCCCACACAGGTAGGGATGTTTCCTCTTGCTTTTCCTTGCCTGTGTTAGCTGAGCAAAGGCCATGTTCATTTTTGCGTGTCCCCAGTGTGGCCATGCATATGGACGATGTAACGTTATCCCTGTGGCCTCCAAAGAAGCACCTGAGAGAAGAAGGGCGAGATGGTAGATGAAACAAAGCAAGTACTTGTTGGCTTCTGAAGACAGATCTGACTTCATATGCAGCTTTCTTGCAGATGTTCTGCTTCCCTCTTCTCACCCCACTATAGAAGTGGAGACTGACTAGTTTCATCAGGCTTTTTGCTGGCATGGAAAGTATTGAACTTGCCAACCCAGAGTTCAGCTTAACTTGAACCAGGGGCCTTGGAAGAATGGTATCCTTTGGAGTGTTGCTTTTTTCCTTTGTTTTTGGAATAATGCAATGTCCAACATTCAAGCCTTTTCCCCTTTCAGAAACTCTAAGGTGTAGTTATTTTAACTAGGATTTTTTATTTAAATATAAATACGCAACGCTGCACACACACACGTGGTGAAGAAAATGGGAGAGCGTGTTACCAAACCTCCCACATCTCTCATTTGAGGCCTGACCAACCATTTCATTAAGAAATCGTGGTGAGGTACTGTTATAATTTCCCAACATTGTGCAAAGCGCAAATTGGGGGCTAACACATTTTAATGGCATGCTTTTGTATTTCATGTTGTGAGGTTAAGGAGGATCTGGAAACTGTGGAAGGAGGTGCTTCAAGCCAGAAGCAGCTTAAAATATGTGGCTGCTTACATGAGGTGTATGTATTGCTGGGAAACCAGGTCGTTAGATGCATGCACTGCTGGGGCGCTTGGTCTTGCGACTCTTGCGAGTAGTGGGTGTCCAGATGATGCCAGGTGTTTGGGGACTGGGATTGCCCAGATACAGGAGCCTGGAAGTTCTGATGGAATAATCAAAAAACTAGTGCAGAAAACTTTTTATCTGAAATAGTCTGGGGGGTCCCAGTTCCCTTGTCTCTTTTTCCAAGGAAGAGCTTTTTTTTTTTCCAAGTGGACATGGTGACATGGACCCCCCTTCTGCTCTCTGAAGTTCAACACCTGATTACAGGTAGTCAGCACTGGGATGGGATAAACACTTCGGCTGAGGATGTGGCGCGTGCCTGGCTCCTTTCCAGGAGGTATCTCGGTCACCAGAGGCATCTAGTAAACTCTGAGTCACCCTGCAAAGATGCAGCCCACAGTGAATAGGTGACTCCTCATCACAGTCACCCTTTGCTGTAAAATCACACGTTGGGCAGCTGGCTTCTTCCCAGTGAAGGGCTCACGAGCTCCCCACCGGCGCCGCTTCAACCTTGCTAGTGACATCTGAGGAGCTTGCCACGTCTGAGGAGTTTGCTGCGATTCACCAATAAGTTGAGGCTTCAAACATTTTGTTTATAAAGGGTAGAAGAGGTGATTCGCCCCTCTTCTAGTAGGTGGTTGAAGTTCCTGTTGCTAGACTGGGCATTCCTCTGCCTTATCTGTCCCTACACGGACAAGAAACCCGTCATTCTTGGGATGGCCTCGCGGCTTATCTAGCGCAGCTTTCTAAGGATTCGGGAATATCTCACTGAGAGCCCCAGCGCAGGGTTTCCACTCGGTCAACCCGGCTTGCTCTTCCAGGAAAGCTTTGGTGCTGCTGCTGCTGCATGTAGCTCTGCTCGAGACACCGGGGCGATGCCGCGGCGGCAGCGGAGCGGTAGGCCGTCCATCCCATGGTGTTGTAACGCCAGCTCTGCTGTCGACCGTGTGCGGTGGTTGCGCCCGGTGCCTTGGGATAACTGGGGAGGGAGCCGCAACCCTGCGCCAATGGGGTGAATCACGGGCTGCCGGCGTTGCGTGCGCGCCGGCCGTGTCTCACGGGGCAGGCGCGTGTTTCCAGTGACTCAGGTGGTGTCTCCTGACGGGCTCTTTCCACCCTGTTAATTTGGCGCTGCTGGACGCTCGCACGGATGTGGAGAGGGGGCAGTTCGATCTCGCTCTCCTGCTTTAAAGGAAATCAATGGTGAGAACCCGGCTCACTTTGGGGAGTTGAATTAAACCTGTGCTTTTTAATAACCCTCTCCTTGGCACACATTTAGCTAATTTCTGCCTATGTGGAGGAATTCTTGGTTAGCTTTGGGAGTTTGTAGACTGTTGACTGGCTACACATCCACTTATAAAACTGATGTCTACTGTCTGCTCTTGCAGCTGGATAGCATATGGGATCCTGCAGGGGAGAAAACCCAAAAGATATGCATTTGAATGAATTACAATTAAATCCTGCCTGTCTCCTATGGCAGATGTTTCTATCAGTTGTTCAAGGGAAAGCATGCACAGTCAGTTAAATAGTTTCCATACTGCAGCTGGATTGGCAAAGAAACTGAGAGCCAGAAATATGATTACACCACTATATAAATCCTAGCTATCTGCATAACTTGGGTCAGGCAAGTCTTTTTATACATGTACCCATACAAATATATTCACATCTGCATAGTTAATTCTCAGGATGAGACTGCTATTCTGGATGACATACACTGCTTCAAAAATGTTTTGGATTACACTGGAGGAAACTGCTGGCTTATTAGCTGAATCAAAAAATAGTGATTTTTAAACTTAGACTTCCTTCTCTGAAGTGTGCTATTTTTGCTTGTGTATGTTTGTTTTTTTGTTATTGTTTTTCACATTTCTGTCTTTTTCTTTCCATAGCAGAATATGGAAAGAAATATGGCTTCTTGCGCAGCTGTGGTTCTGGTTTCCTTGGAAAATGCGGAGCGTTAGGAAACGCACCATTGCAGTTCACCAACACCGGTAAGGAGCTGGGTGCCTGTGCGGTGGGAAGTAGCCCCTTTGCTTGTGCCAGGGCTGCAGGCCATGCTCCTGGTCCAGAAGCTGCTGGAGGCTCTTCCCTCCCCTGCTGCAGGTTTGGAATGACATTGCCTGCCACTCTCAGATGGTGCTTGAGCTGGTTTGATGCTCTGTGATGCAACTAACTTAAAACTCTGGAGTGATCCCTGCTTCCAAATGCCTTGTTCTTCTGACTCTACCTGCCTGGTCAGGACTGGGCTCCCGCTTGGCCCAGCTCCCTGGCTTGTGTCCTGCTGGTGCCAGCTCATAGTGCATGCTTTAGCTTCTCTCTTAACCTTTCCTGCCACATTTCTGTCCTTGGGAGGTTCAGAGAAGTAGCTGATCCCTTCAGACTTGAGAAACCTGCTATCACTGCTGGAAATGGAGAAAAGTGGATTTCCCCAACAGGACTGTGTTGTTCTCCCAGAAGTGTGCATAACTCACATCGTTTCAATCATGCTAGCCTTTATAATTTATAATATTTCTTTTCTGGGGTTGGAAAGCAACACCAGAACATACCGCAACACTGTCTTGCCTTCAGATAGGCCTTCTCTGAAGTGTGCAGTACCCTCAAATGGTTGGGAAAACATCTTTGCATCAGAAGATGCTGAGATGTGGGGATTTGCTTCCTAGCAATGACATGTTTGCCATATGGAAAAAGCAAAAAGTACCCAGTGCAAGTGTTGTGACCCAGCAGATTGCTAGAGACTGTAGTCAGTACAGCATTTAGCAAAAGTCCCTTTTGTAGAGTTACAGAGATTCAGAAGCATCTTCCCTTGCTGAAAACCTGCTCTTATTGAACAAGGAGAGTTGCCCCTGCCTTCAGGAGACCAGCCCCTCTGGGAAGTGGAAAGAGACCCAGATGACACTGATGAAACAGCCCCTCTCCTAGAGGCCATGGGCCATCTTATAGTCCTACAGAAGCCAGCATAGAAAAAATGAAATGAAGACAGAGACCTAACGGGCTGGACAGTTTTCCTCTTCAGGGACTGAGAGAGCTTTATGGGACGTTTGCCAAAGAGCTTAAGCTGATCCAGGAAAAATGAGTTCTGTGGAAAAATGAGTAAGGACTGAGCTGCCCGGTGGTGACCTACCACAGCAACAAAGGGGCTATTTAGATCTGTTAATGGACTGCGAAGCTTGAAAGGAACGTTGGGCAGCACAGCCATACTACACCAGCACTGGTGGCTCTCTCAGGAGAGGGTACTTTTGATCATATACCAGTTCCTGTGAGCCTGGGAATCTACAAACAACTAGTATTAATAGATACGGCAGTACTGGGAAAAAAAAATGTGAAGGATTTGGGTAATTCTGCCTGACTCTTGTGCTTGTCTTGTGACGCCAGTGAGCAACGAGTTGGGACACAGAGCATGGCTAGGACCAACTCTTGGACGTACCTGGTACCTGCCATTGCTGGCAGGACATGCTTGCCCCATCTGACTCTTCACAGAGCTCATTTAAAAATATGTACTTGGTATAAGTCATTGTATAAAATACTAACTAAATAGTAAATGACTGGGATGATGCAGGCAGATGTTGCCTCTGCTGTGACTGGAAATAACTGCTACCCTTCTTTTTGTACCATACTTGAGATGCAAAGTTGAACACAAGTCTTTTAATTCAGCCTTGCTACAAAATTCGTGTGGTGATGGATTCCTCAGATAACTTGCCAAGTCCACAGCTTCAGCAGGATTTAAAAAAACACATAACCATATCCCCGGGACCACCTCCTGCCATGTTAGAAGGGCTTTTATTACAAGTATCCATGTTTCAGCGCTTAAGACCCCAGCTGACTTGCAGACGTAGGAGAAGATTCCTGTGTAGTGCGATTTCCTCCCCTTTTCTCTGAGGTGAGTGATTGGTGCTGGCATTGGCAGCGCAGAGGGCCCACAGGTCTGCTCAGGTGTGGCAATGCCTTTAGCGTGACTAATAAAAACAAAGTTGGGCGTTGAGCATTCATAGAAAGTGTTTAACTGCAAATCTTTTTTGGCAAGCATTAGGGGCCCTTGTTGCAAGCGGAGCTTCAAGCAGCCCCTCACATTTGTTTTGGGAGGACTCTGACGTTGCCCTTAAAAGCAAAGCCCTCTCACCAGTGTGTCCCTGCAGAGGATCAGCCCACAGAAGTAGAAAATTGAAGTAAGAAATGAGAAATTATGTGTATGTCTAAAACTCTGTCTTCCGTTTTCACTTCTGCCACCTTCTCTAGGCTAGAGGCTATGAAAATAAAATTGATTGACAGGCAATTTTTAATGGACTGTCTCTCTGATATCAATATGCAACCTTATCTGGAGGAAGAGGAAGCTCATCGAATACTCCACTGATACTTTGGTTAGCTTAGCCTAAGCAGGTGCTCAGCATTTCCTATTGTGTTTTATTTTGAGAGATTTTCTTCTGATTAGACACTTCCCTTTCCCAGCATTTCATACACTTCATTTCCGCAGGGCTTCATTCCCAACTAAAGCATGGTTTGCTAATAACCTATAAATTTAGAATGGAGAAAAAAAAATGCCTCACTTAAAATATATATATATTTACCAGAATGACCCTAGCTTCAGGCTTAGAGCAATCAGTACAATACACAGAGGCATTTAGAGAACATGGAGATTTTTGGTCTTCCTTGATTTGCTTGGGTTGAGTAAAAAATGACTTGTTTTTCATTAAAGAAAACAGACATGCTGGAGACTTCTGAGAGGTAAAGCATGCACACTACTGCTCTACCTGACCAAACTATCCTGTATAAAAAATAACAAGAAGCTAAGGATATCTTGAATTCTAAAATCAAGACATCTGAACCCCTGTTCCAAAGGCGTAAGTGCATGTATGCAGAATGAAAAGTAAAAATACCTATGCTGTTTTGGAATGCGTGTGCAATGTCTGGTTTGTATTTCTTAATAGAGCTTTACATCTGCATCAAAGGGATTTCTTTGTATGGCACTGCCTAATGGTTATTTATTTTTCCTTTATTCTAGAATCACAGAATGGTTGAGGCTGGAGGGGAGCTCTAGAGAGCATCTAGCCCAACCCTCTGCTCAAGCGGGGTCACTTCAAACAGTTCTCAGGACTGTGTCCAGTTGGGTTTTGAACATCTCCAAGGATGGAAGCTGCACAACCTCTCCAGGCAATTGGTACAGCGTTCAGTCACCCTCACAGAACTGCACAGACAGTGCAGTTCATCTTACATCCTCCTGTGGAGTGTAGGCTCCTCCACTCTTAAACAGATATTCTCTAATTCATTCACAGGACTTAATTCCTGTCCCCAAGAAGGGTAAATGTGACGGTCTCCAGTGTAATGGCAGGGCTGCAGTGGGCTTCAGTCCCACCATCTGCTTTTAGCGTGTTACTGGGGTGCTACAGCAAGGCACATTTGCACATGCAGTGTCTTGTGGGATTGAGTTGGCAGGAGAGGGCTTCTGTTAGGCTGCATCCAGTTTTTCCTTCTGGATGTAAGTTACATAGATTTATACTCTGAGCATCCCCAAACAGAGGCTTCTGTGACGTGAGAAGAACCATAATGATACAGGGGCCTTCGAAGAAGGGCAATGATACTACTGTCCAACAGCTTCTCTGCTCTCTTCCTTCCTTTCTTCCTGCCAAAACTTCCATATGTAGCAGAAAGATATATTTTTACATCCTTATAACACACCATTTCTCTGTTAAAGCAAGTATCTACTAGTATATACAGCTTATAGATCATGAAGTCTGCTTGGCATCATGTTCCATTCTGGTGGTTCGCTACGATTGTACTATCTTTTGTATCTGAATGTTATGACAATACAAGTGGGAGATGACAAAGCAGTGAAAACAGTTTGTCTTCACCAACAGTTTGTCTCCTTCCTTTGGCTCTTGAAAGAGGTACATGCATAACAGGGAAGGCAGCATTTGCCTGAAAACAGGTGGAACCCAAACCTCAGTAGGTGGTGTAGCTTCATTCAGCTCCAGACTATTACAGCAGGAGTGGATTTCATCCACAGAAAATGTCTAAGGATTATATATGTATATACACGAGGAATCTAGAATTAATATATGCACATTAAAAATAATTACATTTTTTTCTGGGAGTGATTACTGGATAATGGCAATGTTACTAAATAGTCAGTTTCCCTTCCAGCTCTGTAGTATTTGTCTTCCTTTGCATTTCTTTCTGTTTTAAGAGGATTTTTTTCCTGGATTTTGTTTTTAAACAAGGGAGCAAATGCCAGGGTCTAAAAGCTATTGTAGATCTAACCCAAAGGCTGTGAAAGGTATTGAAATATTATTATAGATCTAATCCAAAAGCCATGAAAGTTGAGGAGTATTTTGCCTGTGAGCTCAATCACGGGCTAACAGTTGTATTAAGTCCTGAAGCAGGAGCTTGACTAGCTCTTCTGCACATTTTTAGTGATATCTCTGGACATGTCTTATCTATGTGGACTGGATAGTTGGTAGTGGATACTTAGCTCTCTCCATGCCTTTTTTTTTTTTTTAATGGAAGCACACATCATTTCTAATGGGAAATCATGGATTCATGATGAGAGAAAATTTTCATAAATTGCAGTTGTAAATTTTGTCCTTGTCTGGGAGGTGCTGAGCGGACGGAGGGAAGAATCCTGTTACACAGATACCACTTGGTTTGACCAGTTTGCATCACATAGTAGAAGTGTTGCCTTTTGGATTGGGAGAAAGCCACCCTCTCCTGTAATGCACCCGTTCTGCTTAGCTATGTCTCTTTGTTTTTCAAGAAACGGCTTTTGAACAGGTTGCTTTAGCAGAGCGCCAGCAGTTCGCCTGGCTGCAGGATCCTCACCTGCGCCACATGCACCCGCCAGCATTTGGTCCACGGCTGCGCTCACAGACCTCTACAGCGGAGCGCCCGCCCCGGCAGCGCAGACTTTGCACGCTGTCGGGAAGCGAGCTGGCAGGACGTCCCCTTCCGCACAGTCACGAGTCGCTCTTATCATTAACCCGAGCGCTAACCCCTTATCTGGGAGCCGGCTCCGCGGCTGGCCCGGCCGGCTGCCCTTACGTGACAGCACGGCGTCCGAGGCAGGGCCCGCGTGTTGACACCAGGGATGGGACAGCCCTCATCCGGCCGCAAACCCTTTCAAGAGCGCTGGCCTATGCCCGCAGGGACCTGGAGCGGTTGCTAATTGTTTAGGCTTGACGCAAATCCCAGGCTCCAATTTCAGCCTTGCCACCGGCTCCCTGGCAGCTACGACCTGCCCGGCTGTTATTGCTCTTAACATCCTGGTGGCAGGTAGGGCTGAAAGTTCCCCGGGTGCTTGTGCGCCTGCTGGGGGCAGGTTATGGGGAACGGTGCGTTTCATGTCTCTTTGAGTGAAATGCTCTTTACGGTGGCCCTTGCTGTGATTTAACCTGTGGGGTTGCTTCCCCCTCTGCCCCATTCTATGTAGAAAGTACATACCTGTCTGAGGCCAGCTTAATCTATACACTTCTGTATTTTTTATCCAAGCTCTGTTAAAATCACGCCGACTTGCTTGAAAACTCTCTTTTGCAGTCACGGGCCTGGCCTTGCCCTCCCACAGCCAGCAGATCCTACAAAACTGTGTGACCACGAGTGGTTTGCTCACGCCACGAGCTGCACCTAATCTCTGCACTGCTGGCAGTACCTGCAGAAAGCTGCTGTAGCGTCTGCTTGACAGCCGTCTAGCAGTTAGGGCAGTTTTATTTGCTTTTATGAGTGTTTTTGCTTATTTGGGTGTTGGTAGCCAATGCCAGCTGGTGGTGTTGCTCGTGCAGTGGCTACAGCATAAGACGTGTCCTGGGGATTGGTGGAGGACTAAACCATGGCCTTGGCCTCTTACCCAGCGTGATTTTGTGCTGCTGAGTGAGCCCACGGCTGAGACGCAGACACAGCAGTAACAGGCGTGTCTGGCAGAGATCACAGGGGCTCTCAAACTGATGGCACCAGCTGGTGAATCCCCATGATCAGCAGGACAGAAGCCAGATGGAAACACAGAGCAGAAGTTGCGGAGGTCCCCTGGGAGCAGGTCTCATGGGCGCCAGTGTGAGAGGTGGACGGTCGAGGAAGGGGCCTTGGGGAAAAGCTACCAGGGGTTAAATACCTTGAGTGGCTGCAGGGGACACGTTTTTGTACACAACCATGAGAAGCTTTCTGGCATGGCTTTTCCACCTGTATGGCTATTCAGCCCTCTCTAAGCTAAGTAAAGCATAGGGAAAAGAGTGAGAGAGAGAAAAGAAGCTCTTTGTTTTTAATGGTAACATTTAAAAACAATATAAAAGCAGTCTCAGTGGCCAAACCACAGAAATTGCCATGCAGATCCAAGAGCAGGTGTGCTTCCTGGAGCTACTGGAACAGCATCAGAAACCTGCTGCATCCCTGGTAGACAGTGTCCTTTTAATTCTGGGTTAAATTCTGCTCCAAATGTGGTTGAAAGCAAAACTCCTATTCACTTTAATGCTCTCATCTGCTCATTCACTTTAATGGCTTTCATCTGCTGCTTCTGGAAGAAACTGAGATCAGACGTGAGAAGCGCATGGCGCTTTTGTTAGGGCAGGAAGCCGGCGTCGTGTCCGAGGAGGTGGGGATGGATGGAGCTGTGTGTCCAGGCCCCTGGGATGAGGCCTTTCAGGAATGTAGGGTGGCATGGGATGTTGCTGATTTCCCCGCACGAAGCAGAGGTTATGACTTTCCATTTCTGCCTCCCATTTTCTTTCCTGTTCCTTGATGCCGCCCATGAGAGGCCCCTGCGAACTGCATCCCCCAGTGTCTGTGTGCAGTGTGTTCTGCAGTGCTCACTGTGTCTTGGATCCCATGGGGTTGGATCCTGCCAAACTGGGGGGCTTTGTGGGAGCTGCCTCTGCCTCTGTCATTGTGAGCATGACCTGGCCAGTAAGAAACCTATGTGCTTGACACGAGGTATGAGAGCAGCTACTGATGTTAGAGATGGATCATGTGTGTGTGGGTAGGTGCTTGTGATCGGTTTGTTGGCTTTCTGGAGCATGACTATAAGATTCACAGGGAGGGGGAAAATCTACCTTTTTAGCCTGGGATGCAGAGAGTTTCAGCCATTTTCAATGCCATAAAAGTCACCCTCTCTCTTCAGGAATGACAGATTGGATCAGTATATTCTTCATTGCTATGGTAAGACAGAAGAAAGGCAAGTAAGTTCAATGAGGTATTGGAGGTCAATGAAGTATGAGGAGGTCTGTTTGTTCATGTTAACTTGTGCACATAGATTGGTGCTAGGTGTATTTATCATATTTCATAACCATATATTTGGTTTAGTTTCTGGGTCACTGTGGATATGAGATCGTTACCTTAGAGTTAATGCAAATGGCCAGACGCATTCAGATCTTCCATCATTCTTCTTTTCTCTATTCATTTCCATCAAAAATGTCTACTGAAATCTACCTATTTATTCAGTGGGAGAACTCCTTTCCCTCCCACTTTCCTCCCCCTTATTTCCCAAACCATTTGCTCTTGCTTAATGCCTTCCAAAATATTTAAGACTTGATCCTCCAGAGTGTTGAGCACCCTGGCTCTGATTCAGTAGAGCACTTAAACACAGGAATAATTTCATTTGAAGTCAATGTAATTATTTGCATGTTTTAGTTGCTTTGGATTGAATTGTTCCATATTCAATAGGGTGGAGCCTGTAGATTCCTTTTGCTGGGTGCTCTGCTCAAATTTGCTAGATGGTGAGGAAAGCTAAAGCATTTCTTTCCAGCACTTGAGTTGCTGGAGAACAAAAGGAAGTAGTGTCTAGAAAGGGTATTTCTGGACACAGTGGGGTTGTGGTTCCCTTCTGCTGCATTGTAAAAGGCTTGTTCTCATTTATTCTTATCAGAGCCCTGGAGATTATGCTTATCAGAACCTGTAACTTTTTTTTTATTGGTTTGAAAGATGATTCTTTTATACCAGGGCAGCTGCGAGCCTCTCAAGACCTTTTCCTCACTTTACCAGGCTACTGCATTTCCCCACCTCCCTCCCAGCAGCTGGTGCCCCTTGATATGAATGAAAACCCAGGACAGGCTGAGATTTAACCCCCTAACACAGGGTTCAAGGCACTCTGCAACCTAAAGCCCCTGGATGCCAAATTTAGACCCGCGTCCCTCATTTCTCAAATGAAAGGATGGCTTGAGCTAGGCTCCACTATTGATTATTATTTATTTATTTTCTCTCCAGGAAATGTGGAGAAGTCTTTCCTAAGAGACCGAGCCCAGCTGGGCTAGCTCCCAGCGGTGCAGGCAGCTGGTAAACACCAAGGTAGGCGGTGGTGATGTTATCTGCACCACCTCGGGCTGGCTGCAAGCGCCCCAGGGCGAGTCGAGAGGCTCCTTGGGGCAGCACCATCTTCCCATGCCAGCTCTGTGGAGCCTGGGCTAGGAAGGAGCTCCTCACTCCTCATGATGACAGGATGTTATCCCGGAGGTTCTCTGAGGCTGCACAAGCTCTGCTGGGACCTGACTTAAGCACTGACAAAGAGACCGACCCCGTGGATGAGGTCCAAGAAGATGGTGCTGATGCCCACCACGTTTCTTTACTATCCTTCTCTGTGCACTTACCCTCAAATATTCTGCAAAAAGGGGCTCAGCCCGTGCAGGGGAGCAGCAGCAAGGCTCATCTTTCCCTGCTGGGGATGGACGCAGCCTTGGTGGCAGGGCCCTGTGCATGTTTTTGGGAGGGCCTTGAGGGACTGCTTCTCCTGGGGGCAATCAAACCCCAGAGCAGCCGTGCCGGCCTGCACGCACCCAGTCTCCACGGGTGGTGCAGGGCAGAGGCCTGAGTGAAGCAGGACTGCATTTAAGCTACCTAACCTTCCCCTTTTTTGCCCATTCTCAGCTACTTATAACTTGCCCGTAACAGCTGAGGTTTGTGTGAAATATGGAGGAAGCGTCATTTCCTTCCTTGTTTTCTTCAACTCTTCTTTTCTTCCTCTTTTCTTCCTCTTCCTCTTTTCATCCTTGCCACCATCCCTTGCCAGGAATTTCATGTGTGGAAGAATCATGTTTTCTTTCCTTCCTGCCCACCCTGTGCGTGTTGAAAGGGAGCTTCTGGCCCCAGAAGTGGTGGTGAAAAAGTGTGCAGTTGTGGCTGGAAAACTCCCCTCACTTAGATGCCTGAAGGGAAGCCATTCAAATGTTTGTGTTTTTCTCTTAGAGATCTGGACTTATAAACTAAGCTGTTAGGGATTTTTTTTTTTTTTTTTTTCTGTAGCTGGAGCAGGAAAGGTCTGTGTGGGGTGCAGGAAGGGGCAGCCTTATAATTTTCAAATACTTGAAACCGGTAGGCCAGTATTTATGAGTTAGACACTGGTGACAGGATGGTGTTATTTGCTGAGACCACGTCTCCCACGGCATGGCACTCTCCGCTGTGCTGGCACGGGCTGTCACCTGGGCATGTGGGCACCTGGGAAGAGGCAAACACATGCTGAAGGCTCCTCTGATGTTGCCATCAGTTGGGCCTGGGTCAAGCTTTGCAGGCAGTTGGTGTAGGTTTTTTGACAGAAACCTAAGTCTGATTGAGAAATAACGTTGCATACTGATATTATCTGGAAGGAATGACAAAATATTGCAGATGACCAGTAATCTGGATGTTTGCATTGTGCATAACCTCGTCTGAGGTCTTTGGGCCTGCTGGGGTGCTGTGAGGGATGGCAGAGCTCGGCAGCTTGCAGCCCCACATCTCCCTCAAAAGCCGCTCCAGACAGAGGGAAGGGCGACGGCAGCGCTTCCCATTGCCTGGACCCAGGGGAATAAAAGGAAGCGGCTTTAGTGGGAGCATAAATATCTTCAAGGGATTGCCCTGGGGTGCTTCTTAAAAAAGCAGCCAGGTTAAAGTGGCTTTGTTAAGTTTGTTCCCATGAATATGATTTTCCCCAGGCACACTTTTTACATATACCTGCTAGATAAAAGCTACCACGCAGTAAAAATAAATAAATAAATAAATACGCAAACCAAATAAAAACAAACCAACTCTCCCTTAATTAAAGATATCAGGGAGAGGAGGCTCCTCAGACAAACAAAAAAAAAGTGATGAGATGATAGCTGTAAACAGCCTTGAGAAATAAGGCTACCCAATATTGCTTTGGGCTATTATCCAAAGGGAACTCTCAATCCAGGTTTTGCCCTCTCCTCTCCACAAAGGTTGCCAGTATCCTCTTTCCTTGAGAAGACAGGATTGACAAATTCCCTTTTTTTTTTTTCCCCTTTCCTTCTTTTTTTTTCCTTCTTCCAGAGGTTTGCCTGTCAGTGAGGAGTGCAGTGATTTTTCCCTAACTTTTCCTAGCGAGCCCATTATGCGCCACGGAAAGAATCCCACAGCGCTACAGACCTGGGAGAAATGAACAGATCAGTTGCCCACAGAGCTGGGAGCATAATTCGGGGTAAATGGGAGCGGTGACTTGGGCTGATAGGAAAGCCAGCTCTTGGACATGTCTGTTCGGTGCCAGTTAGGGTAATTACGCTGAAGACTCCCTTTGATGTAAATTCACCCCTGTGAACAGCCCTATAATCTCACATTTGAAAGGAGGGAGAATTCCAGGAAACTTGTGCTGCAGAAGATCTGGAAGCTGCAAGCGCTTGCGGTGGTGCGTTCGGGTGCTGCAGGCATGTTGGGGTTATGCTTTTGAAGAGATATCAGCCTGAGACACCATGGAAGTGGAAGGGAGATGGGGAAAACCTCCACCAGGGAAGGGTTTCCCAGTGTTGGGTATGGAAGGTCCATCTGGCTTTAGGGATGTGTTTTCCCATCTAATGAGAAGAGGTTTCACAGTGCTGTCCTGCCTGCCTCGCTGCAGCTCGTGCTCACACCCATCCTGGGGAGCTTGGCGGCGTGCAGACCCCGTCCTGGAGGACAACACAAAGTCGGGGAAGGTCAGGAGAAGCCAGGGCAGCGGGTGTTTTGAGGTAGGAAGGTCACTGGCGTTGGTAGCCCCAAAGACAGGGCCATAACGATGAGTGACGGTGGGGAAGTGAGCGGTGCCACGTGGCGCACTGCATGGCCGTGCTCGCCCTGGTAAAGGTGATGAGTGCCGGTACACACTGGAGGTGCCGCGGCCCTGTGTGAGATCCCAATGATAGTCCGGACCCCAGGCAGTTCTGTGAGAGCGACGGCAAGGGTTTATCTTGGGCTCCCATCGGGCTGCTCATGGGAACCCGTGCAGCCGTGTACTTGTTCAGAGGACCGGCTGTGTGGGAGACCGAGCGCGTTACCGCAGGAGCAAAACGTTAGACGTGAGCGGGGACCTCCTCAGAGGGAGCGGGGACCTCCTCAGCTCGGCACGGGAAGGTGGTGGCATGGCATCCGGCACTGAGGCGGGAAGCGAGCGCCGCTCCACTGGCGCCCAGCACCGGAGTTCGATTCCCGCATTGGGTCGCTCTCTCTCACGTCTGAATTAAAGTGCTGGATGGAAAGGCGCTCACAGCTCACGAGTGGTTGTGGTTTGGTGCTTTCAGTCTTTATCTTGCTTGCAGATCAACAAAGCTAGCTTCGTGGCCTACAAACAAAGTTAGTGTACTACGGCTTTCAGACAAACACACCAGCAGTGTTGGCTCAATTTTGGGGTGTCCTGCTGCAGCAAAACCTTCGGTGGCTTTTGGAAATGCAGATCTTCTCAAGGGTGATGCAAGTAGGGCCACCTACACTACACATCCCTTGGTCTGAAATCCTTTGACAGAGTCTTTCATTGAATGTGCAAGGAGCTAATGTTGACTTACACCACTACAAGCACTAATTTTGAACAAGTATAATTATTCTATGATTCTATGATTCTACTCCTAAACTTACATCCTTGTGAGGAATAACAACCAATGTTGTGCCAATATAGTTGCATTGCTGCTAAGATCATTTTTTTCCCTCCTTTGGGCCATTTTTGTGTAGTTAAAACAATGCATCTTTTGGCACAGACTTTTTTCTTGAATTCAAGAAAATGTAGGGAAATCTATTTTTAAACATTTTTTTGTTTCAAAAAAGAATGGGTTTCTTATACAATAGAGGAAGCTAGTGTGGTCTTTGGAGACTATTTTTGCAGTTGCCAATTCTTCTATTTTATTTACAATTCGAATCCCTTCTTTCATCAAGAATACCTTGAATTTTGGAAACAAGGTAGAAACAGATAAATAGAAGAAAGGGCAAAGGCTTTTTTTTTTCCAGCAAGAAGTAATTGTGTGGTTCAGTCGCAGAGAGGACCTGGCAGCTGGCAGGCTTTAGGATACCGGATACAAACAACACACTGGCAGGGATGCAGGAAACTGCTGGTCTCAAACTGCAGCTCAGTAGCCTTAGTTCCCACGAAACATCATCTTACATTTTAAAAAAATGAATCTTTGGTTTATATCCTCAGGAATCTGATCTGATCGCAGACTTGGCCGCTCCCTGCCGTCCTCAGTCAAAGGCTTCCTCCTTAGGACGCCACTGGGGACCTGCCCCTGCTTTCTAACCCAAAGGCCCTTCCCCGTGTTTTTGCTGGTCCACCTGGAGCTGCTGCAGCTGAGCTGTGGCTGCAAGCAGAGGTCTGAAGGATGCGACACCCTCCCTCCCTCCCTCCAGCTGGCTTGGACGAGTGCGTGGGGCACCCACGGGCACTGCCTGGCTCTGCCAGGGTGCACGAGGTGGGTAGGTTTGTGCTGCCCTGCAGTATGGAGCGTGCAGGGACATGGATGGGCCAGACCTCACCATGCTGTTGGCTGCCCACGTCCACAGATGCCTTTTCATGCATGCTCGTGAACTGAGTTGTCTGTGAGGGTTGCATGTGCATTTATTTTCCAGTGATTCATATTGCCCCAAACACTGCAGTGAGCTAACAAGCGCCCCCGGCACCGGGTGCTGCAAGGAGAGCGGAGGGGGCTGCAGGATCCCGTCGCGGGAGCCGAAGGAGGCAGAGAGGCTTTCGCAGGTGACATGCACGTAAGGCAGAGTTTCAGCTGCACCCTGGTTTGCAAAGCGTTCCCATCCACTGCTACCACGCTATTAATTTAGCCACAGCCACAGTTGCCAAGGTTTTTTAACTATCATTTTCTTTCTGGGTACATATTGATTTTTATTCTCTTGCCTAAAGGGATATAAATAATTAGCAGAAGAGTCTTCCCATCGTATTTGCCATATAGTTAATTAGAGGTTTTATCATACAGAGCAGTCATGTGAGAAAAACAACCTTTTAGTAAATCAAGCCTGTTCCTTTAGCAGATGTAAAACAACATACCTCCGCAGACTCCTACGGGTCCCCACCGTTTTACATCTGCAGCAGGGAAGTGGTGCCTTCTGACATGGGAAAAAACAGTGACTTATGTTTCAGAAGCGCTTGGAGGCCCTGCTCATGCCCTAGGGAAGGAAACTCTTGTTGGTTAAGTGGCTTGTCGGGGAATGAAGCTGACTTGCTGCAGATCAGGGTGCTGCTCCCCAGCCTGTTCCTTTCTGCCACCATGGGGAGGACCTGGCAGATCGGCAGCATTCCCTCTCCCTCTGCATTCTCCTGGCGTGCAGACCAAGAGCAGGGTCACTGAGCCCGGGGGAACCTGGTCTGTGGTTCGCTGAGGTGGGGGGACATTGGGGTCACAGATCTGCACCCCACGGTTGACAACAGGGATCACGATAGGATCAACTTGTGTCGGCCACGTGTGCTACACTGCTTGTTGTGATGCTGTCTACGAAGTGACAGTCTGGGTGCTGCTGAGTGTGCTCTGAATATATGTGTGCTTGTGTGTGTGCACGTAGTAAAAATGAAAAGGAAATTTGCACATGACAGTAGCTGATTTGGGCATTGGTAATTAACCTTTCCCTTGTAACTGAGGGGCTTAATCCAGCTCATGGCCCAGAGAGGATAATGTTTATTCCTAAAAAGAAGACTCTTTTTTTCTGGCTGCAGCCCAACGTCTGATACTCATTTCCAAAATGAGGATAGGTACGTGTGCGTCCCGGAGAGGGAGTGAGATTGGTGACTGAATGAAGACTTAGATCAATTTCCCCTTCTCCTGAAAGGCAAGACCCACTGGGAACTGCATTTGAGTGGAGGAGCATTGCTTGGTGCTGAGGAAAGAGGGTCCCAACACTTGGAAGGGCAACTGGATGTCCTGGCGGGTGGCACATGCTTGGATGGGTACCAAAGCAGTAGAGCAGGTGGAAGGGTGGAGCAGAACTTGGTCTTTTTATGTGGTCAATATCTAATTCATGTCCATCCATTTCCACCCAAAGGCTGTTTTATGTATGGTCAGTGCTATGATTTGTGAGAATTATGTCCCTTATCCAGATAACAGAAATGCACTGAACGCTGCAGGAGTCTGAAACGGGGGCTTATCTGTTCTTCATGTGCCTTCAGATAGCAGTTTGTGATGTGTGTACAGTTTAGTAGATGTTAGGTGGTGTTTAAAAATATAACTTACCTAAAAATATATTTTAAAATATAATTTCTCAGTCTTTTCAGAATGTTTCTGTTGCATCAATGGAAAAAGAAAATTTCTGCTCGCTAAAAGGTCCTTCCTCCTAGATATTTATCAATGCCTCGCCTAGCTCAGATAAAATATCCGCATCACAGCTTAAAGCTTTATCACGTGAACTTCCCATCTGAATCTTGCATGAAAAAGTCTATAACCTCAACATAGCTTTGCCAGATATTCAAAACATAAAAAACCCAAAGAAACAAAAAAGTCCAGCTGCTGCTTGTACATTTGCAGCTAGTTGCTTTAATTTAAAGCAAGTTCGCTCTAAGAAAGCTGGGCGTACTGAAGGAAGATACCACCTTCCCCTGCCTACCCAATACTCGTCTGTGCTGGAGAGGGGCAGATGCAGAAGCTGCTGACCTGAGTGAGGCGTCACGGGGGGATCCGTGCGCTCACTTCCCCATCGCTGCCTGGGTTAGCCAGGTGGGCCCGCTGGTCGGAAGGTGCACACGGCAAGCCACCGTGCAGGAAAGCACCACGAAGTCCCGAGGAGGCCTGCCAACAAAACCGCCTGTTATCTGTTAACCCATCGGAGATGAAAGGAGCCCTGTTCAGCTGTCTAAGCTGTGTAAATTAGCACATTGTCATGGAAGCAAATCAAGGAAGGTCTCAGGCTATGGGCGCGCAGGGATGCGAAGCTGTTGAGCGAACACAGCAAGACGGGCAGGCCTGTCCCTCGAGCCGGCCGGCGCGTGTTGCAGGGAAACGAACCCCACTGAGTTGAGGGCAGGAAAGGAGAGAGGCTCTTTGCGTGCCCAGCAGTGCGGAGGTGCCCAGAGATGTTCCTAAATGGTGGAGGGGTGAAAGAGCGACAGCTCTGTGAGGTCCGCTCTGATTAGAGCAGGCCCTGAGCTCTCAGATGCTTCAGGTTGCAGAATAAAGCTGACGTCGCATGCGGTGGGAAATGGCATTAGCGTCTCTGCTTCAGTGTTAGTGGGTCCTGTGACAGGGCTGTGTTGAAAGATAACAAGAGCCACTTCAAATGTTGCCTGTGATCTCGATGCATCAGGGTGACTCTCTGTTTCAGTGTCAAACAAGACATTTCAAAGCACAGAGAGTTGCTTCTCTCTTGTGTGGTAAAAGCAAAGGTTCGGTTGCTGGAGAGCAGGGAGTCTGCAGTTTCTTTCATCGGATACATAATTTCTGGGGTCGATCTTTGGTTTTCTGGGGCTCCTTACTCTAAAGAACTTGGGAGCTGCTAGCAAGGCTGAAGCTAGCAATTTCTAAGCAGGGCCTGATCCTCCTCTCAAGCTATTGCAACGGCTGGAATGTTCATGTGAGGCACACGGGTGCTGGAGGAGGAGGAAGGCTTGGCAGTGCCAGGAGGTGGAAGGAGAAGAGGGTATGTGGGGTCCAGGCGTGCTTGTCACCCCTGCAGTTTGGGGAGGGAAGGTACCGGCAGGGCTGGAGGGCGCCATGTCCCTCGGTGGGCATGCACAATGGGGATTAACTTCTCTCCGAGCAGAGGAGCTGTTCCCAGAGATACCCTGTGGCCTCCCAGGGTGGCAAAAGCAGTTCTCAGCCAAGCCAGTGGGAGTCTCGCATCCACCTGAATGGAAACAGATCGGGTCTCGCAAAACATTTAGTCGTTGACTGTGATACCTCTGGATACCTCGGTGGACAATTGCTATTTTTGTGATTTAACAGGACCTTCAGTGATTACATAATGGGAGAGGAAAAGAGAAATACATGGAGCAATATTCCAGGGAACATAGCTGAGTTGCTGCTGTACTGGGGAGAGGGTCTAGGTGCCTGAAACGTGCAGCTGAAAGCTAACGTAAAACAAATAAAAAAGACAAAGCATCACCGGCAGCTCTCCTTTGCTTTTCTTTCCCATTTTCTTTAGTAATAACCACATGAGCCCCCATGATTCAGGAACCACCAGGGACATCAGGGGCTCCCTTGGACCCCACACTCCAACGCAGCAGCTTGCCTTGAGCACTTGGTTCTTCACCATTTCTTAGACAGGAAGCTTTTTTCTTTTCTTTTAACCCTCTTGGTGCATCTGCGAGGTGCGTCACGGGCAGTTTCTGTCTCCCTCGCACTTCTCGCTTCGCTGCCGCTTGCCTGAGCAGCGGGTGACTCTCCTCTGCATCCAGACCTTTCCTGGCCTGTGATTAAGTTTCTGCTGCTCTCCTGGGAGCTGGTTGAGAGGAGGGAGGTCACGATGCCTCATTTGGGAGCTGCTCCTGACTCCTGCTCATGTCAGCGCCCGCTTGTAGCCTCAGTGCAGCTCGTGCCGCTACACTGGGGTTGGGGCTGCCTCACAAGGCGCTTCTGGGCCCTCTCTGGGGCTGACTTGTGGTGAGCAAGAGGCTGGACTGAGCGACTGGTGCCTTCTCGCGTGAGCGCGCGGAGCAGTTCCCACAGGGCTGCTCCTGTTTGCGGCACTCGAGCCTCTGCCGAAGGGCGAGAGGTTGGCGGCCCCGGTGAAGGTGTGCGGGCAGGAGGAGCGGTGTTTGGAGCTGGGGCTGCAGCGCGGGCATCGTTTCCAGCGGGTGATGGATGGTCCTGTTTATTTCAGCTGGCGATGGTCCTGTTTCTGGGCTCCGGCTCCAACTGCAGGATCCGCTGGCAACTGCTTTTTTTTTTCCTTTTAAAAAAAGAAAACTCAAATCTATGGTTCTTTTTTTCTTTTAAAATTGTTACTATGTTACATTTTTCAAATGAGGAAATGCCATAGAAGAGGAAGTGACAACAGAGAAGGGAAAATTTATGATTTTCAAGATACTTGGCTCAGCTGAATCATCCAAGCGGCCTTTCTGAAGTTAGCTTCCTACATTGCTGAAAAGACCTAAAATAAATGCATTGTAAAGACTGAGAGTGATCTCAGTTTCTCTTTTTTCTAAAAACAGAAAGTGCTTTTTGACAAATGGGTTTGCTGCATGATATCACCTGATACGGGAGGCCCCGCTGAGCCATTTTACTGTAAACTAACTGGCAAAAGCAGAAGCTCAGCAGAAACTCCCTTGAATTAGGCTGAGATAAGTGCACAAGTAGCAGGAGGCTGCATTGCAATGTGAAAAGACCTGGTGTGCTAATAAGGGCCTCACTAGAGGCAAGTGCCTCTGCTTTTGGGGGTCTTGCAGGAGGCTTGCTCCTTTTGCCCAGATGTTTCTCTCGATGAATAAGGCTGAACTGCTGCATAAATGAGAGTAGCTCTGGCATCATGCAAATAAACTGGCAGTGCTCAGTGCTGGCTAGGGAGCAAATGTACTAAAGAGGAATCTTTTAGTAGAAAAAACCCACGTACTTGAATGAGCTGTACTTGATGTTGAGGTCGCCCTGAGCTGGGCAGGCACCTTTAGAGGGGTAGAGTAGAAACAACAACCAGAAATATCTTGCCCTTCCACCGAAGTTGAAATGAAAAGAGAACATGGAAGTCAGAATCAGAAACTGCAGGAGAGCATCACAGATTCGGAGAAGACGTGGAAAAACATCCTCCACCTTTCAGACAGAAGTGTTCACCTGCGGCAAAAATAGCCCCAGGTTGTCTGGACTGCCTTTCCCCTACACTTACAAACCTGCAGTGCTGGGATACAAAAATAAACAAGCAATGTAGAAGCAGCATTAATTTGGCTTGCTCCAAAGCCTGTTACATTTGATAGGAACTTGCATACAGCAAAGACCTTTGGAAGGCTCCGCCAGGTCCAGCAGTGTAGCAAGTGATCTCCATGCAGGAAGACAGAGGATGGAAGTTTTGTGAATTTTATTCTTGGAGCTGTATAAGTAATTCCTATGCACTGCAGCCTGCTACTTTTCTTTTTCTTTTTTTTTTTTTCTTATTCTCTTTTTTTCCTTTTTTTTTTCCTTTTTTTTTTCCTTTTTCTTTCTTTTTTCTTCTATCAGCGAAACTTTTAGAAGCAAAATTAATTTGAAGTAACTTGTGGTTTTAACCCACAGTAATACTTTTCCTGTCTTTTGCTTAATAGTTCACAGTGACGTACTCCGATTTCAATTACCACTGAAGTGACTTTGTTGAAACTGCAAAGGTAGGAATAGGGTAAAAGATTCCCTTTATGCAAAGGAAAGCAAAGGAAGAAATAAAAATAGGACTTTCCCAGTATTTTTCCATCTCTTCCTTGATGTCATTTCACCCGATGTTTATTTGAAAATCTAAAGATGAGACCACGTGTACTTCCTGTGACTGACATTGTTTCTATTTCTGCAGTAACGGAAATTATTATTTTCCTATTCATTTGCTTCTTTTGTACGGATTTAGTCACAAATGTTAGCTGACCTCAGCAGGCTGAGATCTGTCCAGGCATTTCTCTTTGGCTCCATCTGGAAGCTTAGATCCATACACGCATGAATCCTCTCCCACCTTTTTGGTTTCCCAACCTGTATTTTTGCTTATGGTCTGTAGCAAGCAGAATACTGCTGTGTGCCTGCAAACCACAATGAGCATCAGTGTGAAAGAGGAACAGACCACACCACAAATATTCTGATGTTTTATGAAGTTAGGCTGGTCACTTTCAACAACCTTTGCTGGCACAGGAAAATGACATCCTGTATTATGATAATAGCAGAAATCCCCTCTCATTTTTAGCATGAATCAGTTCAGAGACATTCCTTGTTGAGATGCAAGATCAGATACTGAATGTCTACATCCTGCAACAAGATGACATTGTGTGGGCAACTCCGCTGGCCCCAAGAGAAGCAAGCCCCAAAACTCCAACCTAATAATAAAATCTTATTCTCTCATTCCTCTTAATAGGATATCCCAAACTGCCTAAGACATATATTAGATGTCTGATAGTGGCACACAGTTCTCTGAGTTGCTTGGCTTCCTGACTCGATATTTCTAAATGCAGCATTGCAGTGCCCAGAGTTGCACGTGTGCTTAACTGTGTATTCTGAAACTCGAGCACTTGTATGACAAACGATTACTCAAATTACTTCTATGAGTCTATTGTTCAGCTCAAGCTAATAGTTTTAGATTTAGGTAATAAATCTTCAAGGCATGTCATACAGGCATAGATTTGACAGAGGAGCCTATCCGGTTGCTTGCTCTGTGCCAAAAGTTAAATTGCAGACTCATTTCTGCAGGTATCTAGCACACGTACGTGTTTTCAGCTAAAAAAGCAACTAAGGTTATCCTGCCTCAAAGTACACAAGTACGTCTCACCCTGTGCTTGTGGGAACAGCTCCCTTTCGCCAGTGCGATCCATGTATTACCGCTGACTCGCACGAGATAAGGCCTGTTCCAACGTCCTACCACCGTGTAGGACTGGGTGCAAAATCAGTACAAAATCTGTGCTGTCCTTTAAGGAAAAAGCAAGGGCTTTTCCTCTTCTGCCTACTTTGCTGTGGGACAAATGGGTTGGGAAGCAGTACTAGGCTGTTGCCTTTCACTTTACGGTTGAGCTGATCATGATGCTGAAGGCTGTTTTGTTTCTAGAAGAAAGCTCCGAGGGCTTTTTTGTAGGGCTGGTCACAGTCCTCTTGGCCACAACGTGTTGCGGGAGGCTGGGGTGGCTCTTGCTGTGCAAAGCACTATGAACCAAATACTTTGCTCGAGGAAGCTCATGCCTGGCTTTGCTGTCTGAAGCTGGCCTGGAGCACTGCGTCCTGCACACGGCTTCTGAAATCGCAGGAGGTGACGCACATCGCTAGTAACATCTGTCCCCAGCTGGGCGACCTTGCCTGTGAGCGCTCTCCTCCTCCTGCTGGGGGTTGTCAGGAAGCCTGAGAAGCTTCTGAATTTTGCTCCATGCTCATTTTCTGGTGAAACTAAAACCATGCTGAATTTTGTCCACTTCCCCAGCTGCTTGAAATTTATTTTACTAAGTTTGTTTGGCACACTCCCCATGTGCAAAAGCAAAATACAAGCTTGGGGAGGGAGCAGTAGCTTCTCCCCTGAAGGCTGATGGAGGATTAGAAACACATGCGTGCCCCATGGAAAGAGATGCTGGTTGCCTGTGTCTGTCCCGTCTGTGATGCAAAGACAATGTATTTGCAAGCTGTGGGGCTAGCTCTGCGTGGGGCAAAATTAAGTGGTGGGATATGCACTTTGGATGCTTTTCCCAGCCCTGAGAGAGGCCTGAGAGGCTGGCCCCGCAGCTGCAAATCTGAATGTCCTCTGCAACGATGCGGTTCCTCAGGAAGGAGCAAGGGGATGGCTCGTGGCTGGCAGGAAGCCCTGTCTGCTGCAGCGCGTCCCGAGACGCTCCCGCGGCTGCTCGTGCCAGGTCAGCCCTGCCGGAGTCGCAACGCCTGCACGGAGGGAGGCTGCACCGCGCCTGGGGCCTCTAGACATTATTATCCTGCAGGTAAATAACAGGGCTTGGGCTGCTGACGTGGCTGGTAACACTGTGAGTCAGGTTTTCCAGAAGAGCATGGGGCCCGACGTGCTGAGATGTGGAAAAACCTGGTCCGGCACTCGGCACACTGAGCAGGCTAGGGAGGGAGCGATCCTTGCACATTGCAGCCCACGTCCTCTGGTCGGGCTCGAGTGTGGTCTGCTCAATACCCACCAAGGGTCATTAGATACCCAGAAACCACTCCTGCCTCTGCAGGTCATGAGCTGCAAATTGCCAAAGGTCGGGGTTGTATTTAAGGAAAGCAGCACTGCGCGGTCAGGCTAGTCCTGCACCCTTCCCATGGTGCCTGGACAACCTCGGAGAGGAGATACGAAGCAGGACGGACTTCAGTCCCACCCCAAAAAGCTGGTCCTATGCCCAGGTCCCCATATGGTGCTGGCAGGCTGAGCCTGCAGGCCAGCGCCTTCCCACAGCGTGAGGGCCCATCGAGCAGACTCTGCTCCCCTGTGTATCAAGCATTTCTACTTAGGGCCTTGCATTTTCCTCTGAAAAGGGAAATTCAGCTGTCCGTTTTCCTCATTACACCAATACCAAGAAAAACCACAGTGATGAAACTGTCACAGGACAGAGCCCTCGCAAAACGAGTCCAGCTGTGCTGTTATGTGCTGCATAACATTGAGGACTTGATGTTTTCACTGTTCCTCTGCTTGTGCTGGGGGTTATTTTCTGCTTGCAGCCGCAGAGTCAGGGTGATTCATTCCTGCCTCAGAGTCCCACAGGACCTTCGGGGCACTCGCTGGCCAGGCACGCAGCGAGCGAGCCCACCTCTGCTCCGCAGGTGCCGTTACAGAGTTGGTCCGTGCCCCTTGTGCCTTCTCTATGCCTGTGTGCTGTCTCTTCCCCATTTGTTTTTCCTTTCCCCCCGCATCTTTTTTTTAAGTCCTTTTTTTTTCTTTCTTTTTTTTTTTTTTTTTTTTTTTTTTTTGCTGTTGGGTGAATAATGCAAGATTCCTTCTCTGCCTTTTCCACTTAAATAGGGTTGGAAAATCTTTCCCCTCTGCCTCTTCTTTCTCTAACGCTGCCAATGTGCTCTGGAGCGGAGCTGAGATGTTGGATGGCAGCTTTTATGGGAATGGCTCCTCGTAATGCTGTGCAGCCTGCAGAGGTCTGAAGTCCACGTGGAAGTGCTGCGAGAAGGACTGGCCGGGCCTTAGTGTTTAGGTGAAATTCCTGTTTGGCTGCCAAGCACCAGCTCCTCTACCTTTGAGGCTGACGCTTCTGATGAAGAAAAGAGGTGACCATCAAAGGGTCAGTGACCACACACGGCCCCGAGCTACTCAGGCTGCTTGGGGAACTGCGTTCACTTGCATCGCACCTGCTCTGCAGGACTGGTTTGGGACTGGGCTGGACACTCCAACCCTGCCTGCAGTAGGTGCTCAAGCCTTGGTTGTTTTGCTTTGCTTTCCTAAGGCTGCTCGCCAAAAGGTCAAAGCTGTCTGCAACGAGGACTTCCACCCTTGCCCTCCAAGGAAGAAAATTAAACCCTTTAGTTCAGATGATAGATTAAAATGTTGTGGTTTTGGTTTGTGTTTAAAGATTTGGTACCTTACTATGAAAACAGATCAAAAATAGCATAATTTTGAAAAGGGAGGATCCCTGAGCAGTTTGCTTTGCTGCAACAGGGTTTGGGGAACTTCTGCCCGTAGTTGTTTCTATCCCTGACCAAGGGAAGTGGCAAAGCCAACGCTGAGAGAGAAAAAGCAGCCGTGCTGGAGGTTTCCAAGCACCTCTGGTATTTCCATGTGCACTGCAGGGGTTTGGGAAGGAGCATTTGTCTGCTGATGGACCAGATTAGGCACGGAGACTGCTCGGCCTTGCCTGCCGGGCAGCTTGAGCGCTACCTCCCTTTGGCTTTGGTGGAAGCGGCGTGACTAAGCGCCCTTTGAACACCCAGTCCAAGCTCAGAGGCTGCCGAACGCTCTCGGCAGTGCAAGCACCTGAGCACACGTCTCCAGACCGCAGGGTGAACCATCCTTCGTGGGGAGGGCGGCAGCCAAGGCTGGGATGCTGCTGGGGATGGTGCTTGGGATGGACTCCCAGAGGGGAGACCTGATTGAGGAGGAGACCTGTGTTAGGAGGCCAGGTTGGACCTACGAGAAATCACGTGAATTACAGAAGATGTTGCTGAAAGGGTGAGGCCTTTTAGAGCACAAAATCTTGGTGGTAAAACAAATATTATTATTTTTTCTATTCTGAAAAGCTCTGACGTGAATGGATGTTGGACTTGCATTTTATTGATCGGCTGTGATATTCATGAGAGCTTCAGTAGGGAACATGAAGTCCTCAGGGCTGGGGAGAAATCACAGCTCTCAAGTGCATAATCTGAGGGCTATAAAATAGTAACCAAGTAGCTCCAAGTTCTTGTGAATTCAGGATAATGCTGCAGCTACGGGAAACCATTTGATTCCCTTTGGCTAGATGGACTGCTGAACAGATGTGAAACTGAATATCTTGTTGATGGAGGGGAAAAAAATATGTTTCAACCAAAATTATGTTTATGTTTTCCTTGGTTAGTATATTTTTTTTTTCCAGAAAATGAAGGAAGATGGGGCTGAAAGTTTAAATTAAGGGACAGGGGAGTTGGACTAGATGATCTCTGAAGGTCCCTTCCAACCTTAAGAATTCTACCAAGCTCAATTTACACATATTTAGAAGAAAAAATGCTCTCTAAGCAAAACGCTAGTGAGTTTCACAGTTTTTGCTTACGTTATTCGTAACATTTTGTATCCACATTATGTTAGTCATGACATGTTGTTACCATTTTTAAGCTTTTCAGATGTTCCACCAGGAGGCTAAATCTAAATAAATCAATGAGCCCCTACCCAGGAAGTCACCTCCTGTGACTTACATCCTGTTGATGTAAATGACAGTGATGTAAAAAGTGTAATTGAATGTAATGTGTAGACTGTTAAATGAAAAGACATGTTAATTTCTCAATTATATTTATTCAAAGGTTTGCACCTTTTCAGGTGATGATCTACTAAATTGACTTGTCACGCTAATGCGTTAATTTTTAAGGCATGAAAAAAATTCAATAAGAATAAATACAGAGGCTGTGAAATTAAGGTTGTCTTTTAAAAAACAGATCAAAGCCAGAATTTAAAATATTTGATGTTGGGACGGGTTTATGGATGTTAACCAGAAAGAACAAAACCCCAGGTATTTTTTTTGTTGGTGGTGCTTTTTTTTATTTTATTTTTTTCTATTCTGCCTACCTCATGTGTGGCCGGCACACTGTGTGAATGGTGTCAAGACACCCAGGACAGCAGTAGATTGTGGAGGATTTGTGCTGCTCAGGGTGAGGCCTGTGTGATGCTACTTTGCAATGCCTCCGTGTGACCCATGTCCTTTAGTTCCTAAAACTAGGTGTTCAGCACTCGAAAATCTGGTTTTGGAGATTTTTTTTGTCCCGTGGTTTTTTGTTCTCATAGCGTCTTAATCATCCCCCTCTGCCTTGGCTTCCTGAAAGGAGCACATCTGTTCTCTCGTGCTGGTTTCAGTCTGCGCTGAAACCACAAAACTCAGATTAGGCTCTTCAAAAGCTTCACCAGGCTTCAGGAACTCCTGAAGCGAATCTGGGCCCGTTTTCATGCAAATCCAAATGCCTTTTATGGTTTCGTTTCAACTTGACATTTTGATTTTGAGATTCGGAGCTGCTCAGGCCCTACGGCTTTATGTGAAACCCAAAGGGCGTGAACTTACATGAACTGAAATGGAAAAAATATTCAGATGAACCCACTGAACACTGAAACTAAGTTCCCACAAGTGTACTTAATGAATCGCTCAGTGTTTTTTTTTTTCTTTTTATTTAATTGGAGAAGTGGCAGATACTGCTCCACAGCTGGGAGTCCGCAGCAAGGCCCATATTTTGGTTTTTGCACACTGGATATTGCACAGGCATCCTGGTAAACCATGGATGGTTTGCAATGCTCTAACTGGAAGTTTCCTAGGCACTCTCCTGTGAAGGGGTGCCTGTCTTTGCTGGCACATGGCAGCCTACGGTCGTGAACTGGTCCGTGCTTGGTGTTGCCCATGGAAAAAGGAGGAGGTGGATGAGGATAAGGAGGGACTGCCTGGCATAGATATCGGGGTTTTAAAGCACAAAAGGGCACTCTGAATTTGTGGAGACCCTTATTTTCCTATTGCATAAATGGTCCAAGAGGCCACCCCTACCCAACCGGATCACAACCTGGGCTCTGTCTGCAGGACGACGCCAAGCACAGACACGTGTGTGGGCAGTGCAAACCATGCTGAGGTGCCTGATCCTTGGGCAGCGTGTCCCACCTCACTTATTCCCCCATCGCCTTGAGGTTTCACGCTCAGGACGATAAGGTATTTAAATGGAGCAACTGCTAGTGGTGGCCTCTAACTTCTCCTTGTTTTAATCCCAGAGCTGTTGATGCTTCCCTACACAGATGATGATGGCAGTTTGGTACTTGACCTTTGGGCACCATGGTTCCCTCAAGGTGTTACTGACCGAAAGAGTGGAAAAGGCGCATCGGTGCTGTGGCTGCAGGTGACCGTGCTCAACCTCTCATTTTCTCTTTCTTAGGAAAGCGTGCATGTGGAAGCCAAGGTCTGCTCTTTCACAGGCTAACTTTGATTTTGTACCTCTGTGTCAACCGGAGCAGCGAGCCGATCCACACCTAGGAAAATGAAGCCTTTTGAAATGAAGCTTTCAAAACCATCAGTTAAGACTTTTCATATTAATTAAAAGATTAAGTTGATTTAAAGAGCAGGCATCCTGTGGCATCCTATTAGACGCGAGGTAGCTACAGTTTACATATGCTTTACTCAGTGCAAAAGCCATATGTACAGTGAAAAAAATAAGGTGAGGTTAGCCGTGAGTGGAGAGGAGCAAGTTGTCCTTGCTTAGTTATCTTATACTGAAAAACAGAGCACCTAATCTCTAGCAGTATTTTACTCTGAGCTGGCTAGTGCTCAGGAACTATCTTGGTTTTGGTTTTAATCTTTGGAGATAGCCCCACCAACTTCTCCTGCTCTAAAAGCTTTGTTTCTGTCAGTTTCTGGGTCTCCACAACTGTAATTTCTTCACACATGATTATTGATGGCCCTTGGGGCTGCAGGGCACTTACAGATGATGATGAGTGCCAGGACTAAGTAACAACCCAGAGTGATGCAGGAAACTTGAGGTCAAGCTGGAAATTGAACCTAGACATTCCCAGGTTAGGTGTCTTACCTAGAGGGTTTTGTTTGTTTGTTTGTTTGTTTTCAATCTCTCCACATTGCTCACAGAGGCATTTTTTTTCCTTGGGTCAGACAGTTAGCTAATCTATTAACCTCATCTTTGAGCTATTGTCCCTCTAACCCAGAGGTCCCACAGAGTTCCCCAGCAAAACAGCAGATTGTTTTTTTAATAAACAAGTTTAACTCTCTTGCAAAAAACCTTTCATGATGGGCAGACAAAACTACTGACCAACATTTCTCCAGCAGTTTAAGATCTTTAATTTGATCAGACCCAAGCAATTATCCTGTCCTGTCTTTCTATAAGTTACATGGAGTCCTCATGTAGGGACTCTATAGAGGACTCTATGTCCCTCGTGGAGGAAGGGAACAGGAAGGGCCCTCTTCTTTCTGTTTTCTGACAGATGTAAAAATGAAAAATCTTCCCTAAGAATATTGGCTGGTCTTGCTGAAAACTTTTTGCTTCCTTCAAGAATTCTTCATTTATGAAAAAGAAGAACAAATTGGATGATTACTGGTTCTTTCCATTCAAGGTTTCCACTAGAGTTTCCACGAGAGAAGTCAGCCATGGCCTTGACTGTTGCTCCCTTTACAGATATTACCCTGTAATCCAAGGCTGACTACAGCTTGGAAATCTGAGGTGAGCTGTAGCAGAGAATCATCTCCTGAGAAACATCCTGCATGCCGAGTTCGGTTCATATAGGCTGGCAGAAGGGATTGCTTGGGTTTTATTTTTCTTTACCCAGAACTTACTGAGTTTCCTACAGGCTCCTCATCTACAATGGCTGATGGTTTTTCTGTTGGAATACTCATTTTTGGCTGCTTTGGAGGAGTCTCTGCATTTGTCTTGGATGGCTGAAGCTTGCATATCAAATTCATCTCCACATGGGGTTAAAACGTCTTAAACCAAAGAAGTCAATTGTAATGTTTCCTGATATTGTCAACAAAATGGCAGGACTTTTTTTTTTTTTTTTTTTTTTTTTTGGTGTGTGTGTGTGTATGTGTGGTTTAAACCAAAGTGGTTGTTTAAACCGAAGTGATGTGCATGTGAAACACCATCAGATCATTCGGTACTAGCACAAACGGCCATAGAAGGGTGGAAAGAGGCTTTTGTTAACATTTGCCTGGAGCTTTGCAGTTGCTTGGTAATGGCAGATAGTTTGTATAATGAGGAGCCTGCTGGACTTTAGGTCCAGCAGATTGGATTGCAGAATCAGGATTGGTTCTGCAGCCAAAAAAACGCAGGACCATGGCCAGAGGAGAAAGCTTGCACAGATTGACTAAGGTTGAAGGGGCCTCTAGAGATCATCTAGTCCAAACCTCTGCTCCAGCAGGGACACCTAGAGCCAGGGCACAGGGTGACATCCAGGCGGGTTTGGAAGATCTCCAGAGAAGGAGACTCCACCACCTCTCTGGGCAGCCTGTGCCAGGACTGTCACCCTCACAGGAAAGAAGTTCTTCCTCATACGGAGATTAAACTTCCTGTGTTTCAACTTTCAGCTTCCCATGTCTTCAATTTGTCTTCTCACTTAGTCTTTCGACATCCAACACATGCTCCAGTCCCTTAATCACCGTTGTCACTCTACACCGGACCCTCTCTAGAAGTTTCACATCCCTCTTCTGCTGGGCTGCTTAAAAAGGACACATAACGAGCTGAGGAATGTGGCTCTAGTGTTCTTTCTGAATCAAAAATATCAAAAATAATGGTGAATGATGAAAAGCAAAATCCACACACCCATCTTAAAAAAAAAAAAGAAAAGAAAAAGTTTATTCTTATTTTTAGAGCATCAAAACTTTGTTTTGATGGGAAAGACCTAGTTTTTTGACAAATTATCTTGTGTCAGAAAAAAGCTATGGCTCTGAGTCACATTTATCCGCCGAAGAGGCCGACTAATCTCAACACTGAATTTTTAGTGGTGGGAGAGCTCAGAGCTGACTACATCTTCACATCTGCAGGTCAGGGCGCTCTCTGTCCTTGAGCAGCAAGCTGGAAAGTCAGATCCAGTCAGAAGCCCCTGGAGATTTTCAGATTTGAAATCAGATCTTGGCTGTGCACAACAGGCTGGTTCCTGGTTAACATTTCATTGAGATTTAGTTGGTTTTGCATGCAACAACATATCCAAGATGTTCATTTCTTGTGAAGATTTTGAACATCCTGTGACGGTTTATTATAACTGGCCTATGTGTATTTTCTGAGCAAATCAGAAATAATTGGAAAATAACAACCCACTAAAAGTTACTAGTGTAAGAGATGGAAATCTATAGCCTTCAAAAGTGGAAAATGAAAGCTTTCAGACAGTGATGGAAAACATGCATCAGCTGAAACAGAAAAGGACACCTGGAGTCTCACTGAGTTGGCAAAAACTGCTTACTTGAGACACTGCGACTGAGCCTGGTTTCTCCACTCCCTCCCTGCCACCACTGAATACTTCAGTTTTCACTAACTGCCTTGACGCAATGTATGGAGCAACCTTAGCCTTATGTGGTAGACACCATGTAGATACCTCTATCTACCAAGTCTGTTCTGCATTATTGGGAAACCCAGTCTCTTATGTCAGGACAGATGTTATCGTGGGTCTGAAAATCCGTATGGATGGTACAGACTTGCCATGGACATTGATTTTTCAGGAAAGCGGTTTGTCTTTAAGTTTAGAGGTTCAACATTGGATGATATCTCTTTGATCTGACTTACATAAACACCTCGGGCTCAAGTTTCCAGACATTATTAATCTAGAGGGTAGAGGGGGAGGAGAGGGAAAAAATATATGTGTTTTCCCATTCCTCTTAGACAGAGCTTTTCTGCAGCTGCTGAGCAAAAGCTGTGATCATTCTAGCCTAAGGTAGGCTCCTTATGCTCAGTTGTATTCCCTCTGGGACTTACAGCATCCACTTGTCCCTCAGCAGCCTTCCAGCAACAAATTGCCTACGCCAAAACAATGTTCTTCAAAGAAAACGGATCTATAAACACCATCTCTGAAATCTGACCATGCCTTGCAAGGCAGAAGAACCACCTGTGGCTTGAGATGCTACCTCTAGATGTGATAAGATCAGGAGCATGTTCAGATCCTTCCACTGTCTGGATTTTTAGATTTTGAACCCTATTACAGGCCTGGGAACCTTGGCATCTGGATATAGAGGCAGCTGTGAGAAGCACAGCCTCTATCACGTTGTAGCCTTCAGGCTTTCAGTATGAAAAATGCTTGTGCAGAACCATCTTTTTCACACCTTACTTTACAACGTGATGCAACTCTATAGTAACTACAGTTCTGCCAATGTCTTTTAGAGAACTCATAAATATTACTGTGAAATAGCCCCATTGGACACTCTCCACACTCTGTAGGGTGAGGTCTCCAACAGTAACCTAGTGTTTTGTGCAAACACCTCGGTGTGGCGTGTACTCTGCCTTCTCCAAAACCTTCTCCAGAGTAATTTTCTGCGGTGCAGGGTTGTCTTTCCCCAGGAGTGCTTGCCCTGGCCTGCCCTTCTTTGGGCTGCATCCATATGTCTGATGGCTCTGAAGAGCAGCAGCCTGAAGTGACTGTTTAATAAGCGCTAGGCACTTGCCAACATTTTATACTTCTTCTCGGTAAGCGCTTCTCATCCTTCCCCCCTGCCTTTCCTCCTGGCCAGAAGGACTCGGCACCAGATGACGTGTGCCTAGCTGGGCGGCCTCATGGTCCAAAGCACCTTGGCATCCATCTCGCCGTGGTGTTTACTCAGCTGGAGCAGGAAGCCAAGCCCGCGGACGCGAAGCAAAGCCGCTCTTCATTGCAGCAGGGCCTGTGTGAACCCGGGCAGGCAGCGCGCCCGCAGCCCTTCACTTTACCTGCTGCAGGGATGCGAACGCAAAGCATGTTTGTAACCAGGTCATGACGCGCTTTTCTGTAAATTGGCTCCTCCGCGAGCCCCGCTGGGAGTGGTGGTGTGAGCAAAGCGTGGTTTCCCCCAGCTTTGGGCCTTGTGGTTTGCTCTGCCAGAGCTGGGGCCAGTGCAAGGACCGGCTGACGTGACTGCCGTGCTCGAGGGAGAAACAGCCACAGCCTCAGCTGGGCACCTCTGCTGCCCGACAAGGACCAGCCCGGTACGGTGTCCTGCTGAGGGGGGTGCATGGAGACCCTGCTCGCTCTCTTCTTGTCTTCTTGAGAAACTGATGGGAAATGACCATCTTTGGCATCTCTACTCTGGCTAGATTTGGCTGAAACTGGTGGATGATGGAGTGGTGAGAAGACAGATGGGAATGGCTACAGGAAGAGGCCTGGAGACAGCCTGTGGTTGCAAAAACTTCATTTTCTTGGGAAAACAAGTAAAAAAGGGACCAAAGCATTTTTTTTCCACCATGCAGGTTGTTTGCAAACCAATTCTGTTTCCCCTCACCATGTTTGATGCCTCCAAACCATTGTGTAGGCAAGGATTTAAGATTAGCTTGCTGCCAGGCTTTGGCATGCTCATTTAGCCACTTTGCAGTGGTGATCTTGTACCTGGGCAGCCCCTGCTGATTGGAGGGACAAGGAATGACGCTGAGAAGTGGGATGGTGTTTCTGTATCCACAAGATCCATCCTGGCTCATCGTTGTGCCACAGGGATGCTGGTGCCACAACTTGGAACATGTAGGGATGCAGGAAGGCGGAGCTTGTGCAGAGAGGTGGCTGCTCCTAATGGGGCAGATTTGGTATAAATGACATCGTTGGTGATTTCCTCTCCTGGATGCTTCAGCTGGGCTTAGAAAAGAAGCGCTTTTCCCTCTAATATCAGTCTCTGTTCTGTGTCACGTATATTATGTGTATTTTGTGTTGCTTTTGGTTTGCCTGGATGCTCAGCAAGGAGCTTTCCGGACAAACGCCTGTGTTTCTGTGCAGCTGCAAGCACTTAGTTCTGCAGTCACCAGCAGTGATGGTTTGTTGATCATTATCCGCAGTTTTCCTTTCAAAATGTCTCAGTCTCATATTTTGAAACAGAAGTAAAACCGGTGTGACAAAACAATTCTGATGAATTACAAATGGTTGAATAACACTGTTTGCAAACAGTGGCAAAGTTGAAAGCTGTTTTGACACCCCTGTGGTAGCAGCAGCTGGATGGCAGACGCGTTCTTGGGCACCAAGGCTGCCTCAGGGCTGAGCTGCGGATGACAAGATGTTTCCTTTCACTCTTTCCAGTTAATTCGTTTCCAAAGTCTCTAGGGAACAGAGCTGTGTGCCAAGCTCCCATAGCGTTTTTTGAGGATATGGACCCTAATGAGCCCATGTCTTTAGTTTAGCGCAAGGGCCGTACGTATGTGTTTCATGTTGGTCAGTCTCTTCGCATGGGTGCCCACTGCTACTGAAATGCTGCTTTCACACCAGCGGCAGCTTAACTGCATCAGCGAGGCTATGGTGGGAGCAAACCCCTGCGACTGCCAGCAGTGGTTATCTTGTTGCAGATGGGAGTTGCAAATCCCTTCGTGTGGGACCATTACGTTAGGGGCATCTGAACCCATTGGCTCTGCAGCACTGTACAAAGTTTGCCTTGGCAGGTAGGGAAATCGTTCAGCAAAATTCCTGCGGTAAGGAAACTGGTCTTTGCACCTGCATTTCCTTGTTTCCAGAAGGACTAGTTTCATCCCTCAGTCTTGGGAGCTGGTGCCTGACATTGAGGGAGCTGCCCTTGCGTTAAGGGGATGCTGCGGCAGCCCTAGCGTGTCTGCTGCAGCCTGCTCGCGGGTGGCAGCGGGTAGGAAGCACGTGCTCTTTACGTGTCAAGAGCTGCGAGGTATTTTGCAACGCCTTGTCTGATTGCAAGTCTTCCTCTTCCCCTTTCCCTCTGCGAGGTCAGAGGGAAAGGTCAGCGTAAGAGCAGATTGGTCAATGTAAGAAGGGATCATCTCACTTTTTAACTAATGGAATTATGATTGGTGATGGGTAGACAACATAGGCTAGAATAGATTACAGTAAGGTATACAGCTTGTTCAAAATGCCGTTCTTTTTCTTGTAAACTAGAAAAAGGCCGTGAGAGCTGGGATCTCCAGTACTGCCAATCAGACTTGAATCCTTTGGTGTGCATGGAGCAGTGCTGAGGATCAGACGCAGGGATCTTCCTTCAGCGGAAAAATAATCCCGTTAATTTATGACATTAATGTCTATGCTGTGGGCTACGCTAACCTTCTATGAAACTCCTATGAATAACAACTTGAGGTCTTTCTCCCCTCCTGTTTCTTTTTAATGGTGGACTTTTATATGCATTATAATTGTAGGAGATTGCCTGTGTGAGCCACTGAGCTTTTTAGTGGTTGATTTGTTTTTTTTTTTTCTTAATTTTGCGTGATACACAACTATTTTATTTTCCTCATATGAAAACTAAAGTGAATATTGGCTGAAGTGCAACTAAAAATGTATTTGGATACACAGGAAACTCAATGGCGTTGCAAAACTCCTTACGCTTATAACTGGAATGAAATGTTTTCATTTTCCACACTTATTTTCCCTCTTAACATCCCAGTAACTTCCACTCACATTGCTGTGATTTGTATCAATGAGAACTGACAGATGTAGTTCTTAACCTAAAACTCACAAATGCTATACATTTTTTTGCAGAGAGGATTAAAATCAGATTCTTTTGGGAAAACGTTTCCTTTCTTTCTCTTGTAAAAGATTCTCAGAGTTTCTTTTTCCTCTCTTCCCCTTAGAACGCAGGCAATAAACCAGAAGTATTGTTTGCTCTCTGACTAACGAAAAATCCCCAGAGGGTAAATGGTGAACTTAATAACCATAGACTGGTCTTTAACACATCCTGGTGGAAAGTACAGTATAAAAGAATTTAATAATACTGGAGTCAGTTTATTCAGGTAAGATGGGAATTATCAAAAGACACGAGACTGAAAGTTGTAATCAAAACCACAGTACAGAAAGGACCTTGTCTTGCTGTCTGTGTTTGTGTCTGAAGGCTGGATGGCTCCTGGTGAGGCCTCATGGATGGACACCTCTTGGGTGCCTCCTGGCACCCTCGGTCCCTATGGTCCCTATGGTGGTTTGTGCCATGTGTGCACTGGCTACTTTAAAATAAAACAAAGTAGAACAAAGACTAAAACAAACAAACAAACAAACAAACAAAAAACATTAAACCATTTCAGGTTTGAGCGTCTATTATTACGCTGCCTTTCTCTGGCTCAAATCAGTTAACTTCTCTTCAATTTCCTGTGCTGTGTTCTGGGAAGACTCATTCCCATGGTCACTTATGGGGGGGTTGCAATTCCTTTAAAATCATGGAGAGGAAGGGCCAGGCTGTGGAGGCTGAGTCATGCTTTGGGCTCTCTGCCTTAGTGCGTTGTGTGGAGGAGGGAAAGCTTCTTAAAAGTGTAAAATAAACACTGGGCTGTGGGCTGGGAGAAAGCAGTGCTGGCAGCGAGGCTCATCTCTGTGTATTTGTTTAATCTATACTAACACACGTTGCTTTACCCCTTTTTTTTTCTTGGGAAAACCCACAGGAAGGCAGTACTTGAGGTAATGTCCCAGCCAGCTGTTAAAGATGACTAGCAAGGGCTTTTACTGGTGATGGAGGAAGGGAAAGATTTAGTTTCATTGGTCTGTCAGAGGCCGTGAATTACCGCTGTAACAGTGAGCTGGAAGAAAGATAATGTTAGTCTTGGATTACCAGGGAGGTTCTCTGAGTAGACACAGGGAAATATTGGTGTGTATGTAGATGTACAAACATTGTTACATTAATTAGTTTGTATAGATTTGATCACTCCTGTTTTAGAAGGATTAATTAGTGAAATTGGAACAGATGGTTGGGACAAGTCTTTCCTTAGGAAGAATCATGAAGAGAAGTTGGTTTTTGGGCTGGAAAAATTAATGCTGAAGTGGGGTATAATGACTCTTTATAAGTGCATTTTTTTTTGGACCAGAGAGGGAGAAAAAATCTTGGAGGTATTTACGTTAAAGGATACTTTTGGCAAAAAACCTAACAATTGGATAGAAGTTGGCTATGAGGAAGTGTAGACTGGAAACTAGAAAAATCCTGCAACTAATGAAGTTCTGGATCACTTTCTCAAGCATTGCATGAGGACAGGGACCTAAAGCCTCTTTGGAAAGAGGAATGTGTGGAAAGGTAAGTGTATAGAGCAAAACTATAGCAGAGGAGAAAAAAATCTTAATAACAAGCATTAAGCTATGAGTCCTCCGATAGCTTGTGACTTGTGGCTTATCATGTCCAACAGCATCTGAAAAGAGACTAGATCACTGTTATCCTTTATTAAACACATGCTTAGGTGCTTCTGGTGGGATGTAGGGACCAGGAAGGGGACCTTTCCCCACTGCCCGCTGGGGAACCCCAGGGGTTTTTGCTGTGGAAGCAGGATGTGTGATGAACTCTACTGGTACGGTTCAACTCACTGGTGTGGGGATGGGGCTGTGTCCTTGGGTTAACTAGAGACTGGATTTAGAGCGGAGAATGAAATTTCCTACAAGCCAAGCTAGCAAGGGCTTTCTGCCTGCCCTCATCCTGTGAGCGACAGGACATGGTCCACATCTCAGGTCTACGTGAGAGCTAGTTGTGCCAGCTCCTACAGCCACTAAAGAGAAAGAACCCTTTTTTTTTTTTTTTTTTTTTTCCCTTACACATTTTCTTTATGCATTCACTCTGGGATGAGATAAAGAGCGGCCTAGGATGTCAAAACAATTTTTGCAGCCCATACAGGGAGTCTAGATGAATTGTTACAAGGCTTTTTTCCTGAGAACAGAGTAAGGGGGTTAGAAGAAGGATTTTGCAGAATATCTGCTTTGATGATTTTTTTTTTTTTTGCCAGGGAAAACAAGCTTTTGTTTGTTTTGTTTTGTTAAGATGGGAGTAATGAAGTTCTTCATGTCATCAGTTTCCTTGTGTGTTTGAAATTTCCACCAGCTCTCAGACATCAGGGACATCAGGGTTGCTGGACATCAGGGAGGGCTTTACTGCCAGCCTTGGTGGAAGTGGTGCTAACACGAAAGCAGTGTGGCGAGTGTGTCTGGAGGTGGCTAGCACTGCAAAATGAGACAAGAAGGCTTGCCGCTTCCTTCACATAGATAAACTTACTGATCTATAGCACGATATGCTGCTACTTACTACAGGGACTTTTTAATATTACTTTCCTCTTTAGATTATGGTGGATCTTACAAATGTGAATGTTTATTTGTGGGTGTATATTGGGGTATGCATGCGTAAGCACTTACTGTGGTACGGGAAGAGGAAAATTTTTTTGCCCATTTAAAGACGTTAAAAGAGAAGTTCTTTTTTTTTTCTCTCTTTTTTTTGGTCATAGGAAGCAATCTTGCTTTACAGGCAAATTTTCTGTTATGTAAGCTGGAAATCTTATGCTTCACTTCCAAAAAAGCAAGATACAAAGGCTACTATGAACACCATATAATCACTTGAACTGATATAGAAACTATAAAAAAAGATCTTCGACTTCTGGTGGATTAACTTCCTTTCCAAGTTACCTGAGAAGTGCTAGAGTATATTCTGATAGCAATGAGATTAAAAGTAACTGGAATGGAAGCAAGGACATTATTAATATCTCAGTTATAACATTGAGATAGAATTATAAATTCAAGGCCTTAAGAAACCTCATGAGGTTATTTTATTGCCTCTTTGTGTTAGTCTGGTATCTTTTTCTGGAATGGAAGTAAGCTGTATGGTAGAAAAAATGCCAGAAAGTGGTCTCAGTCAAATTATTTATCAGGTTAAAAGTGAACTTGTGTATTTGTGCCACAGAATGGCACAACATTGACTTCTTCTAAATTTGGAGGCATGGCAGTGAATATGAAATAATCTGGATGGCAGTGACTCCCTTGAACAAGCCTGGGGATTTTGCTTCTGGCTGGCTGTGGACGTGCTCTTCTCTACCAGAAAAAACTTTACTTATTTCTGTAGGCTTGATTGGTTTGTTTTGTTTAATATAGCCTACTTGCAAGGCAGAAATGAATAATCCTTTTCACGTTCTTGGGAAAAATCCATCATTAAACAGCTGAAGTAAGTGTCAGTCATTTTACCAGAGAATTAGTCTTTTGGTTTTGCCGAATGACAGCTCTATCCATAGTGACTGAAGGTGTTCGAGCTGGATCGTGGTGAGATGACTTAAAAGATTTTACAAACTGAATTGGAAAACATATTTTAACCTAGCGAAGGGTTGGGGAAGAGGCGAAAAGTAAAGTTACAATTCTAACTAACTCAACCGGTACATTAAGCCAAAAATTCAGCCTTGATCTGTATCCACAGTAGCCCTTGGCTCGCTAGTCATTGGAGTTAGCAGGATGGCTATGTTCAGCCCCTGCAACTTGAGTAAAGAATCAAGCCTCTCCATTCATTTTTGTGTGGAAATAAGATGGACTGAGGTTTGCTGCAGATGAGGCTCCTGGGACTTGTATGGGTCTCCCCTTCACGTGGGCATCCACTTGTGCCCAAAACAACAGCCTCTTCTTTGTAGCCCAGCACTGACATAATCAGAATAAAATCTCACTACCAGGATGTTGCTTTATACCCTTGCTGGGGTTTTACAGACTGATCTGGAAATTAAATTGCCAAGTAAAGGTGGCAGCGATGATTATAATAGGTCTATGTCAAACTGAGGCTTCTGCTGTGCTAACTACACTGCTTGCCAATGGGAACATCTCAGCTTTCAGCTCCTACCTGTAATCAAGCCAAGTTGACTTCATGGGTTGGTTTGCTTTTGAAACAAAATGGCCCTTGTGTAGCGGTCAGGGTGTGTGAGAACTGGCATTTCCGGAGCTCTCCAAGCAGGGAGCAGGAAGACAGGCAGCAGGTAAACTCCACCTCAGTGGGGCTGGCTGTAGTTGAAGCATCAAAGCTGCATCTCAGGAATAGTGTGCTGCACTTGAGATGCTACATTGCAGCTGCAGGAGTGCTTGATAATGTACTGTTCGGTAAAACCGATCTTAAAACATCATTCCAAAAGTATAAAAGGGGGAGAGGGACTAGGAGAAATTCTGATTTCAATACCCATTAATATGCCATTTAAAGCTGAGCACAGTGCTGAGGAAAAGTACCAGTGGGAAGCCTTGGAGATGAAAGCTGAAAATCCAAGATGTAGTCTTCATTTTAGAGAGAAGCCTGGATGGGGAAGCTGTATCACATCAAATGTGATTCAGTGACACACTTCAAATTGCTGCTTGCGTTGTCCTCAGCCTTCTCACCATCTTCTGTCACTGCTGATTTATCTGTTTCACAGTTCGGAAAGAGCTCTGTTATTGCAGTTCCCAAGACATTTGTTTGTGCTGGTAATGGTGGGTTATGCAGAAAATGATTCGCCTGTGTTAGTTTGGGGGCTGTTTCAATCCCCTGCCTGGCTTACAGTGAGACGGGAGAGCAGGGCCACCAGCAGAGGAAAGCACAGAAAACAGCTGAGGCAGGGGCAAGTGCCACACTCCTTCCTGCAGATGAGTAGCTGCTGAGTGGATTAGAACTGTTCCTTGCAGGAGGAGGATGGCGTGAAAGGTAAAGTGCCCTTTGGACCTGGGTCATCAGATGTGGGAAACATCAAGTGTGGAGAGTATCACCAGGTATAAGAAATACCACTGTGTGTGTGCCCTGCTCTTATGCTCATCTTCAGAGAGGATGGACCCTCCTAGATGGTGTGATCCAGTGTGGTCTCTTGTATTGACTGTATCTATGTCACACCAGCCAGTGCGCTTGTGCCCACGTGGTTCCTGTATCCTGGATGCCCTTGTACTGCTGTGTAAGCTGGTGGCTCTCAGATCTGCAGTTAATAACCTGAGAGAGGGCTGACAGAGTAATTGCCCCATGCCTCAATTGAAGGAGGCTCCTTTGCCATCCTGGGGGGGCTGATTTGACTGGTTTGTAGACCTGATGGCTCTGCATACAGTTAATTACAACTCCTATAAAACATGGACTCTTCCTCTTGTACTTTCTGCTGTTAACAGATGAAACAGGTTTCCATCCATAACTGTTTGCATGGCCAAGAGCTTCCTCTGCTTGTTGAAAATACAGACTGGGCAGCAGTGGGAAAAGTGACTGCTGTTTCACTGTGTTTTTAGCTATGTTTTCCCACCTTTTTTGCTATTGAGTCTTCACACCAAGTAGCTCTTGGATTGCAGTACTCCTATGTTAGGGAGTGGTCACGCCAGTTTCTTTGCTCTGTTGTTCATACCTCAGGTAAGTGTCTGTTTAATGTCTCTTTAGCTTAGTTAGAGAGATCTGCTTTAAAAGCAAGCAGAAATGTGGTGTAAGCTAATGTGGCTAGTTTTGGTGGAAGGGGCTGGCAGCTGGCTCCAGGTGTGTGGTGCTGGCAGGCAGAGGCGGCATGCCCTGCCTTCAGCTCGACTGTGGCCAGAGCAATCCCCCTGCCAGTCTTTCTGCTGGCCCTTAAAAGCTGGCCTGCTAAAAACCTCATTGCACGGCTTGTGCCAATAAGAGACATGAGGACATTGAGGGAAGCGGTGTGCAACTGATCTAGGAATCCCTGATGACATCAAATGGACGGAAAAGCCACTTAGACTCTGCTCCGGTGCAGTTTGAGCTGCCAGGCAGACTGAAGGGAAAAGGGAGCACTCCGCTTCATCCAAGGCATGTGAGCAGTGAACCACCTGTTGCGGTAGCAGTGATAAAGCAAAGTAATGCCGTTCCCTGTGGCTGATCTGTGCTCCCAGGGATTCCCTCCCAGAGACACGATGCCAGTTGCGACAGGGCCCAAATTACCAAGGGATTTTTGCATGGGACATCCTGTTCCAATCCAGGGGTTAGAGGTGCTGCCACGATGCATAGGATAATTCAGGCTTGTTTGTGTGCGCTTTTGCAAAGCTGTAGTTTCCCATTTGCAACACCTGGGTGGACAGCAGCTACGGTTTCGACCAACAAAAAAGCTTTATTGCATGCGGCCACAAATAACGAGGAGCTTATCCAGGGCGTGATCAGACCTGTGGCTGTGAATAATATAAGTCAGAATATGATACATAGGTTAGAGAGATAAACAAAGCAAACCAAAGGAAACCAAACTGTCCGATAAACTAAATAAACAGAAGGGTAGGACCCAGAGTGCATCGCCAAGTCCCACGTGGTGTCTTCAGTCCCAGACTCTTTCCTCTTTTCCTCCCTCTGTCTTTAGCTGCCGGCACGGTGGGACGTGCAAGAAGGGAAGGCTTATCCCTCCCTCTTCCCAGCCCTGCCAAGATGCTTGGGGCCGGTGGTCACCTCCAGCTCGGCGTGATTGAGAGGGCAGGATTGGCAGAAGTCCTCTGTACTGGCCCCCCAGGTTGTATTTCTGTAGGATTGTATAGCAAGAAATTCATCAGTAAGACCAGGATAGGAAAAACGGAATAATGTGCAACATATTCTCATAAGAAAATCACAAAAGTTAGGATTAGAACCCATTTCAACACATCTTCTAATGCAGCACATTCTTGTCTATGGAGATCAGACATTAGGCATAAGAAAGTAATGACCAAACAGCTTTTGCAAAATGAAGCAAAGCTTGGAAAACCCACACTGTCCCCACCTGAGTAAGCAGATGGTAAAACACAAAGGGATGAGAAAAGGTAATACTGACCATTCAGACTTAATTCAAGTTTTATCTGGTTTTAGGCGAAAGCAATAATATCAGTAGTCTAAGTTGGCAAATCGTTGGCATGTTCCTCCACCCCCTTTAAACACCCTAATTCAGTCTATCATGAAATACATAACTCAAAATTTTTCTAGGTTAAGAAGTGGATGATCTCAAAAGACAAGAAAAAAAAGAGAAAAAAAAGGCATCATTTTATGGCAGATATTTTTGAGAAATTAAAAGGAATGGGAATAAGGTTAATGGACCAAGTAGATTTTCTTTGTTTCTGTTAATTTGCCAGTGTCGTGTTTTATGTTTGGCAGCATATAGTGTGGCTTACTGCTACCAAGCAATGGAAAGTAATGTATTCATCTGCTTAATCCCTTCTGTAGTCCATAAAGCAATCCAGACCACAGTGAAGTCATTTTGGTAACATGATAGTTGTTTATAAGCAAGCTGATGTTATGTTGGTTTTGTTAACTCTCTACTGGCTTAGCACATATTAAAATATTATAAATTGTTCATTAACCTGTCATAAAAACAGATAACTGGAATAGTGAGTATAATATTTGGGTTTCGCTTAGAGTCTTTTTTTTTTCCATGAATTTCCCGAAAGATGTGAAGTCATGGCCAGCACAGTAAGGATGATGTCCTTAGTTGTGCACTTCCCAGCTTCCAACAGCATGGATTTTATTGTTCATGTGTGAAGGAACAGCAACGCATAACAACTGAAAGTGGTGTTTGTTTATTTTGGAAAAAAGGCATCTGAGTCATAACATTGCAAGTCGCATTCCAACTTCCTCAAAATTTGGGTGTGTTTGGAGGCAGTGCTTGCCCCTCTGGGACTGTGCGTGCCACCATGGAGCTGCTGTGCTCACTTGCTCCTGGAGACAGAAAACCTTTGAAGCAGTAGGATGTGTCTGGTGCAGTTTAAGAGACCCTGTGCTCCTGCAAAACTGCCCTCGCAGCCCTTCATAAAGCCGGAGCATGGCTATGGCTATTACTCCATGGCCTGGGCTAGTTTACCAGGGGCAACACAAGTATCACAGACAACCTGTTGTCTTGGCCCGGGCCTGGGCTTGTAGCTGTACTGGAGCATGTGCCCTTCAGGCAGCAATGCCTTCATGCCAGGGGCCCTAGTTAACCTCTAAAGACCCATATTTCCCATTTCGTGTGTACCTGAGTGGATGACAGAACCTGAAATTCCCTCTCCTTCCCCAGATCTTTGTTTTTGACAAGGCTCCTACCTCCTTAAACTCTGCCTTCTACCCAGTGGAAAATAGCGCAGTTTGTTATGGAGTGAAATGACTTTGCAAGACTCCAAGCAGTGAAGAGTCAAGTCCGAATACCACTTTTTTCCCCTCCATAAGCACCAACTTACTTGCAGAACTGGGTATTGTTCCTTTAACTGCTAAGATGCATCCAGAGAGAGATTTCTCTTGATGTGATCGCACGGGCGGGATTCAGCAGGCCAGGCGAACAAGCCAAGTAGACGCTCACCACCAAGGCCTGCTTGCAGCCAGCATTGCACAGAGCACAGCCTGCGGTTTCCCTGTCCCAGAGGACAGGGCCCTGTCCTCTGCGGTTCTCCAAGGAAGCCGAGTGCTGCTCGCAGCTGAAGTCCGGCCGCGTTTTGCCGCAGTGACGGATGGAAAAGCGTTGGTTCATTGGTTGCAACCTCGTGGATGGGCGCCTGGCCGAGGAGAGGGCTCGGCTCGGCACAGTCTGCTTGCAGCATGCTCTTGTCCTCAGGAATAGCGAGCTGCGACCTTGGAAAACACCCCTGTATTTCTGCAAGATTTTGCTCGCCTGCTGGGACTTTTCAACACTGAGGAGGAAAACAAACCCCACGCGTGATGTCAACACAGCCCAAAATAAACAGGGATGTGGGTGGCCATGCCTTTTCCTTTTTTTCTGCTCCAGCTCGCAGGGAGGTGTTATCCCTGCTCCAGCCCACTGCCTTCCCCTGCTTTGTGCCCTGTGTGCTACGAGCGGTAGTCATTAGGGACAGGGAGTTTCCCGGGGTGCAGGTCCCCATGCTGCTGCCTGCCCTGGGCACCCCACGACCTTGCAAGCCCCACATGGCTGTGCCGCTGCACGCTTCCCCCCGGGGCGTGCACGCTCCGCTCCCTCCTCTCGACGGAAGGAATGACGCTCCTTAAATCTGCCAGGACGCCGGACTTGGAGATGCTGCTCCTCTGTCAGATTTGGTTGGAAACAGGCCAGGAAAAAGATTATCAGGGAGGAGGAGATGCACAGATGGATAAAATCTGCAGTCACGTCTGCCTGGTTGCCCTAGGACACTTGGTTAAGAAAGTCATCAAGACTGTCTTGGCAGCCTGTCCCTCTCTTTCCAGCAAGAGGAGGCAAGTTCAGCCAGGCAATAACCTTTGGAAATGGGAACTTACATGGCAGAAAAGCACCAAGCATGTGTTAAAAGCCCACCACAAACCAGGGAAACTCACATACCTCATTCTGCTGAAGTCCTTGAGGAAGATGCCAGTGTGTGTTTTTCCATGGCCTTGACGCTGAGGATGCTGAGGTGTCCTGGGACCACAGTAGGGCAGGACCTGTTTGCTCCTGTTTGTAGGACCTTCCCCCCTTGGTCACAGGGCCCTGGCAGTGCAGTCCCTTGTGCACATAAGGGCAGGGGCACGAGGGGCTGAGCTCCTCGGCTGGGTTTAGCAGAGGCTGCAGCGAGGGCTGGTGCGGTTTTAAGGCAGAAGATGCTGGTAGCAGTGAGCAGCTGGTGCCGAAGTGGTTGTGCACAGCCTTGCTTCTGCTTGGAGTGGGATGAGGCCATTCCTCTCAAATCTTCCATCACACTGACACCAGAGACAAGCACCTCATCTCAATACTATTTAAAACTTTGGATGTGGAACGACGCTGCGGTGACAACTGGGAGTCTCCTTCTGCCTTCCCTGTTCTCTAATTCTCCCTACTCAATCTTCCCTTTTCCCCCTCCTCTTCCTCCCTGCTGTGGTCTCCCCAAAGCTGAGAAGGGGCAACCCCGGTCCCTGGGGATACCCTGATCTGCAGGGCCATGGGGACTCCTCTTCTCCTGCTGGGTTGTGCTGCCCACTGGCACTGTGGCTCCTGCCCACCCCATCTCTCCTTCGCCCTGCTGGGACCCAGAGGAGCCACACTATGGGACAAAAGCACGGAGCATGTTCCTTTGGAATCCCCAAAATGAGGAGTTTGTGCCTGGGTTTCCTGGCAGTCTGGCTGGGGCAAGAGCAGGGGCTGCTCTGCCAGGGCCTCTGCGTGTCCAGAAATCCCAGATGTGGCTGCTTTCTTGGGCAGAGTGGCTTGGTAGGACCGAGACATTCGGGCTGCTCAGGGCTTATTGCTCATGCTCTGACACGTCTGGGATTTTTCTAGACAGAAATAGAACTGCTCTGGTTCTGCATCTCCAACTTTTTTTTTTTTTTTTTTTTTTTTTTTTAAGAATATATTTAACCCTTATAATTTTAAAATTT